>JAFVLL020001580.1:0-13789 GCA_021397915.2 Tor tambroides
TCTACAGAAAAAAGTAAGTGCTAGTCAAATCACTTGAGAGGGTGTAAATGATGGCAGGATTTTCTACAGATGAACAATTTATTGACAACGTACTGGTTATTATTATTAGATGTTTTTTAATTTTTTGCTATATTTTTGCATTAAGCTTTGCCGTCTTTTAACGCTCAGTTATTTTTAAAAACTCTACGAATTTAGTAACACCGTTATATTTAGTTTATTCCAAAATAATTATGAGTTTATTTTTTAAGAGAAATTCTTAAAAATGTATAAATACTTTTTTTCAGCATGCAAACATTAAATTGATTAAAACGTGACAGTATAGTCTGTTTAATGTTAAAAATTATTTTAAAATAATTGTTTTTTTCTGTATATATATATATATATATATATATATATTTATTAAATTATATATTAAATATATTTATACACACACACACACACATACGTATATATATATATATATATATATATATATCATATTTTTACACGCACATCTAATAATAAAAATCTATTTTATTTGTAGTATTTTATATGTATTTTCATTTTTTATTTATTTAGAGAAAGTATAGAATTTTACTATGGGCTATTTATCCGTTAGCGGCAATATTATGACAATAATACTGGCGTTCCTTGAATTATCATTTTGGGTGACCTACCGCTTTAAGTGTGCTGAGATCTTGAATTTGCATGCCTTACGGGGAAGTAGATCTTCACACATTTTTCTGGGCTATCCTACCCTGTCGCAGAGACCTGACAAGCTGTCACTGTCTGAATTTATCTAACAAGTCTGAGACAGGAGCCTTGTATCAGAAAAGAGGGAAAAGAAATGAAGAAAAGGACCAAGAGATCGAGACGGGTGCATAGACGGAACAAGAGTGAGATGGCGCCTCTCATTAGCACTCCAGGTGCTGGGCTGTAGCATCTTGAGCCGCTGCCCCAGGTTTCAGCGTGTGGAGAAATTGCATCGACTTGCCTGCAGATGACATGTGTCACCTGTGATCCTGTCCTTATTTATCCAGGACACGATAAAGGAATACATCTGTGTGGAAAAAAAAACACTAATGCTGTAGTGGCCAGGTTCATTTTGCACGTTTTATTCAACCAATAAATGTTTTAATAATCATCATTGTTCATTTGTTGTTAATCAGTGAATATTTATCACCAGTTATCTTTCCAAATGTTCCATTACATAGAGGAAAAACAGGTTCATTTTGCACATTCTGAACATTTTATTCAGCAGTAAATATTTTAATGAAAATTATTCATTTGTTGATAATCATTGAATATTTATCACCACTTATCATTCAGAATGTTCAATTTTATTGAGAAAAAATGGTTAGTTTGCACATTTTGAACATTTCATCCAGCCAGTAAATGTTTTATATATAATTATTATACACCTGATGATCATTGAATTCATCATCCAAAATGTCCTATTTTATTAAAAAAAGAATAGCTTCTTGACTTACAAATTTTGACATGATACTTTTCATCAATATCTAAAATAAAACGCATTCAAGCCTATCCCAGAATGACTGTGGTCCCTGTCCCAAATGCCGCACTTGATGTGGATTTGCGGCCATGGGGTGTCCCGCTTGACGTTTTAAGGTGCTCACAAACGGCACAATGTGCCCTTTTGCATTGGTGTGGTCTTCACAGCGGACTATTACCCAGTAGGCCATGTTAGAAACTGTAGACTCTGGTGCCATTTGGGATGGGGCCTATGTGAGCTGAACCTTTCCAGTGGCCCCAGTGTCTCATGTAAGTTACAGACTGAGCCGATTAGCACAACGCTGGCCTGTTTTTAATATATATGCCTTTACGCCCATCCTCTGCATGGCACTGAAGGATTGAGAAAAAGTCACATGGTGAGCTGTCATGTTGAGTCATTAGTATTAAAATTAAATTTAGTTTGAGGTTGTGTTAAGGTTACTTTTAGATGACTACAGTTGTAAATGATATAGACTGTTCCTGTGAAAGTAGGATTCTGGGATGGAAAGTACTTTTTGGTTTCCTTTTGGTTAATTTGGATACAAAACATATGAACAAAAATGATACTTTTACATTTTTCGGAAGTAAATCACCATCATAATACGGTTGCCAGGGCGTTTCTGTTGGATTACTAACATGTTTTGAGTGGTTTTTATCATGTTGCTAGCGTGTTGAGTGGTTGTTTGCACACCCTAACGTTGAGAATATCATATTCATAGTTTTTATGGTTTGCTAGGTGAAAATTGTTAGTCCAGTTGGAATATGGCACATTTCTCTGTAACAAGCCGCATGAGTCAAGTACAGACAAAAGCAATGGCTATTATATTTACACAACCCAAAATACACTCTGCCTTACTACTTTGACCTTGAGGTGATAAAGAGTGATGAAGAATGTTGTACTGTTTAATTTGACCTCTTTGATCATTTCTTTTTTTGGTACTACTTTAACATTAGTATTTTGAAATCGAGGCGCCTACATTGCTGTGCAGATCTGCCATTTTTAGGCCTGCTTGTTTTTCTGTTTGTAACCCACAACATTTGAAGTGTCCACAGAAGAAGTCAAAAAGTTAATGCAAGGTCTCGGATCGTGCAAAAAAAATCTTCCATGCAAAAAATCTGGTGGGTTTGGCCTTGTTTTTATATTTTTTTAGGGTGGTGTTTTTTCCGTATGAAAATCCATTTAATTACAGGATGCCATCAGCAAGACTCTCATTATCTTGTTTTTTGTGTTGTTGTTTCAAGTGTTTTAGGGGGTTTGGGTTTGTTCGTTTTGTCTCTTTTTTTTCTTTTTTACATCTTTTCTGCTTTTTTTTTCTTTCTTTATTCTCATGCAACTCATTTGTCCTTGCAAAATCTGGTTTGTGGTTTTAAAACTGTGCCGTGTACTGGAATGCACACATTTTTCGCTGCTTTTGATTTCAGTTTTGTATCCACTCTAAAAGAGCCATTTGTTTTCGTCCCCTCCAACCCTCTTTTCTCACACATTTCCTTTGAGAGATGTGCTCCCCCCAAAGGATCAACCATTTGATTGGTTTCAATTTTTTTGAGTTACTGTTGCCTTCCATCCTACGGCTAGTCTTCATATCGCAGATGTTTTCTCATGAGATCGGACCACTTCTTATTTAATGTACCTTATGAGACTCTCTGGCTGTTTTAATAAAATGAAGACCCTTGTTATGTTCATCCTCGACATGTTTCCTCTGTTAATAATCCTGCTATCTCCCTTTTGCATTCGGGATAAAACCGAATGGCCTTTGAATTGTCAGAGGGGGTATTTTCGGGACATCAGGATTCTGGCTTGGCACACGAGAGTGGAAATTGTTGTCCAGCTAAGCCGAGGAGTTAATGTGTCTGTGTTCGTACATTTATCGCTATCTGTAGTACCAAATCTGGCCGTGTTTGGGTTGAAGTTTCCAGGGTTGACAGGAAGCCCAGTGCTCTGTAAGTGCACTCTGCTGAAGTGCATGTCTGTTCTGAAAGTTTGTGTTCTTGCACAGATATTCCTGTGAACATACTATACACTAGGGATGGACTAATATGAGTTTTCTTAGCCCTGTACAACATGCTCTTTGCCGGAGTGTTTTAAGACTCTTGGGCTCGGCCGATGGATCAGCTTGTCAATATCTTCTTTTTAGTAACATTGACCTATTGTGCATCTTCTTTAAGGTTTTTTACACTCACTTTGTTGATAAATCGGCCACGTATAAGCTGTAGAGTTTAATTATGGTGCATAACTTTTTTTATCCAGAAAGAAATGTAATGTTTAATATCAACTCACAGTAGTAAACAATGCTAACTGGCAATACTACAGTGAGATTGGACTACTAACAGAGGTCTTGAATGTCCAAGACTTAGAATCCATTTCTTTTAAGCATTAAAACCTCCATCAAAGTTGTCTGAGTTCTGTCAGAGAGGGTTTTTGCTCGTAAGCTGTTGGTGCATATGCTAGAAAAGAAAAGGATGCGTTTTTACATGGCACTGAAGCACAGACGATTTATACACTGAGCATGAACAGACTGCTATTTAATCATTTGTGGATTCAAATAAGATTACCTTGATCTTACTTTGGTTGTCCTCAGTTATCCTAACTTTATCCTAAAATCCTTCTGAATATTAAGGCATCCAGATGCTATTGTGCTAAATTGTGAATATAAATTGAATTGTGTATATAAATTGTGAATAAAATAATGTTTTGAGTTTAACAGGATATTGCTGGGGTTTTTTTCATATGGCTGAAGCATTCAGTGAACACAGGGAGTCAGTGAAGATAAAATATACCTAATGTAAAATATACAGTGGGAAAAAAATTATTTGATCCCCTGCTGATTTTGTACGTTTGCCCACTGACAAAGAAATGATCAGTCTATAATTTTAATGGTAGGGTTATTTGAACAGTGAGAGACAGAATAACAACAAAAAATATCCAGAAAAACGCATTTCAAAAAAGTTATAAATTGATTTGCATTTTAATGAGTGAAATAAGTATTTGATCCCTTATCAGTCAGCAAGATTTCTAGCTCCCAGGTGTCTTTTATACAGGTGACAGGTATAAGGTTACACAGGTCTTAAAGGGAGTGCTCCTAATCTCAGCTTGTTACCTGTATAAAAGACACTTCTCCACAGAAGCAATCAATCAATCAGATTCAAAACTCTCCACCATGGCCAAGACCAAAGAGCTGTCCAAGGATATCAGGGACAAGATTGTAGATCTACACAAGGCTGGAATGGGCTAAAAGACAATCATCAAGCAGCTTGGTGAGAAGGTGACAACAGTTGGTGCGATTTATTACAGATTTTATCTGTAAAATATTTTCCCTCTCAAGGCACTTTGCATGTCCTTGTTGTTTGTTGTGACTGTGACCTATTCTTCAGGTGAAGAGCTGCTCAGAGCTCCACATAATGAGAGAGACAATAATCGTCAAGCAAAATGTGCAATTGAGAAATCACAACATCACGCCTTCTCCCCCACCCTGATGCCATTTCTCTCTCCTTTCTCTTGTAGTTCAGTATCAGATGGAGATGATGAGAAGTTTGCGCCATGTAAACATTGATCATCTTCATGTGCGTTGGTACCAGTCAACTTTCTACGGTTCTTTTGTCAGCTGGGCCCTTCTGGACTCTCAGTTCAGCTACCAGCACGCCATCGAAGAATCAGTTGTGCTTATATATGGTAGGTTTCTCTCACACATTTTTGTCTCTGTAAGTCAGAATGTGAAAATAAAACATTTGTCCATGTCACTTCACCAAATGATTTCAGCTATTTCAAAGGTCCTACAACATCAAAAGAACCAAAACCCACAACAGCACTGACCTAGCAATAAATAATAACAGACTATTGCTATGTTTTTCCTATGAAGTTGTTTTATTATCCACAGAAAACACATTTTCTTTTTCCCACTGTTTGTCACCTAAAAAGGCATAAATGTGCACAGAAACTTAATATTTAAAAAATTATATTTCAAATAAATGCTATTCTTTTAAACTTTTTATTGACCAAACAATCTTGAAAATGTATCACAATTTCCACACAAATATTAAGCAGCACAACTTTTTTCAACATTTGTAATAACAAGAAATGTTTCTTGAGCACCAAATCAAACAACAAAATAAAATTAATTTCTGAAGAATCATGTGGCGCTGAAACAAAGGTGTTTTCTTAGTGATATTACATATAGTTGTAAAAAGTCAAGTTATTGACAAGGAACACATTTGAAATGAAAGAGACACAAATTTGTTTTCTAATAACATTTGTGACCCTGGACCACAAAACCAGTCATAAGTAGCAATAGCCAAAAATACATTGTATGTGTCAAAATTATTGGTTTTTCTTTTATGCCACAAATCATTAGGATATTAAATAAAGATCATGTTACATAAAGAGATTTTGTAAATTTCCTACCATAAATATATCAAAACTTCATTTTTGTTCGGTAATATGCATTGCTAAGAACTTCATTTGGACAACTTTAAAGTCAATTTTCTCAATATTTAGAAATAGTTGTATCTCGGCCAAATATTGTCCTGTCCTAAGAAACCATACATCAATGGGAAGCTTATTATTCAGCCATCAGATGATGTATAAATCTCAATTTCAAAAAAAATAAATAAATAAAAATAAAAAGTGGTCCAAGGTCACATTTTACAAACATTCAAAAAATGTCATGGTCTACATTTCTAAGAATTTAATGACCAACATTTTGCAATTCATCACATGCTTTCGTGTTAAGGTGTACATGAATAAGCTGGAAATATTTACTGTCCAAATTCCGAAATGATTAAAAATGTAAAGAACTTTTCCAGTATTTCCAGAAAACATTTAGGTTTACTTGGATTATGCTGTTTACATGTATATATAAATATTCCAATAGCTGTGAAGCATGTAAATATCTCATGAATAAAAGGCATAACCAGAAAATGGACATTAATGGGAAAATGATGTGCCTATATAAACATGGTGTCAGAGGTATTTAGCTGTCCTTTCTGGTATCACCTTGCTCTTTGTTTTTTTTTTTCTCTGGACTTCTCTATCTCTATTTCTGTTGTACACACACACACAGACACAAGCACACGCGCACACACACACACACACACACACACACACACATACAGAGCAGCATGTTTCAGCACCCCTCACCCAAACACACACATACACATACACTTCTTTCCTACTGCACTGCTTTGCTCTACCACTTTCCCTTCTCTTTCTTTCTCTCTCTCCGTCTCTCTACCCCATCGTTTCTTGGCTGTGGACAGCATTCCCCCCTTGTGTAAACAGGAGGCTGGTGTGCGTAGCGGGCCCGGCAGCAGCCTCGTCTAGACAGGGTTTCCTCCCCTCTGTTTATTTAGCCTGCTATCGTAGCGCTGATGTGTACCTTCAGGAGTGGATTCAGGACCCGGACACCCCCTCGTCCACCGGCACAGACGCCACCCATCCCAGATGTCGATGGGCCGATGGCGGCACGAGGGCGGAGGAATCATCAGACAAGCTGCGTTAACAACAGATCTGTTTCCCTGAACTCACACAAACAAATGTTGTACACCTCCACTCGCCCACCTAACTGGGACAGCAGCGGCATTAACGCGCTCTGATTCCAGCGCGGATTTGGATGAAAACGTAAACATAAAACTTTGACTGTTTTTCGCACCCCTCCTTCATTCACGCCCCCTGTCCGTTTCTCGGTCTCGTGGTCCACGCTGTCTGTAACTTTCCTCAGACTTCACCCTCAGGCCAGATGTGGATCCCTATCAGAGTGTTTGTTCAGTCTCCTCCTTGTGGTGGCAAGCAGGCGCTCCTCACTAAAAATATATCAGACACCTAGCAGCTGCCAGAAACCCCACCCTGCACCAAACGCACTCTCCACATGAACAATGAAAGCATTCAGAGGGCCGATGGGTCCACAAACTGTGAGACTTGATAGACATGGTTTCATATGTTCTTCTGGCTCTCAGGTACTAGGAGGTGTTTTTTTATTTTTTTATTTTTTAAAGTAAAGGACATGTAGTGGAATTGAGACCACTAGTGATTTTTTTTTTCTGATTCATCATGCATCATGTCATTTTATGGCATTAATGATTCAGTTCCTAGTATTTGTAGTATATTCATATGCATATAATTTGCATGTATATATTATTATATTTAGTGAAATTTGAGAAATAATTAGGAAATGTTATTACTGAAAGCTTGATTTTTTAAATGCACATTTTAGTAATGGGAGGGTCAAAAATTAGGGATCTCTCATCCATCCATCCAATTAATTCACAATTTCTGAATTCTTAGGAAATTTTAGAATTGTATGGCTATATGCTTGGTTTTATGCATATATTATATAGTCAAAAATGGTTAAAAACTAGTGAAAAATTCTCCTGTTTTTCTCTTTTTCTAAAATAATATTATTATTTTTGATATTAATTTGAGAAATTCTGAGCATTTTTTTTCCGGAAATGTAATGGCTGTATGTTTGATTTTAAGTTAAGTTAGTAGCTATAGCTGAAAAAAACAAAACTAAAAAAACAAACAAACCAGATGTTTGGGTCCAAAATTTGATTTCAATGCAAATGATTCTTTACAGATTATATTACCTTGCTGTATTCTCATTATCATAGCATCATACACTACACAATTCAGAGATTTTGGAGGGCAGCACCCTAGAAACCACTTAGCAATACACTAAAAACCACTCAAATCTTAGAAACCATAATGCAACACACTTAAAAACCTCTTTGAGCATCACAGTTACTTTTACATTAACAAGCACTATTCAAATGTTGTTCTGATCTATTTTCATTATACTTCTACTCATTTTTGTGTTTTGTTTTTATCATTTCAAGTTGTGTAAAAGGCATTGTGGATGAATTCAGAAGTGGTGCATAAATACATCCTCAAACCTGATATTGATTCAGTCCACTCCATTTCAACAGGAATTTGAAGAAGACTAACTGAATCTTACCTGTGTCTAAGCAGATCTTGAGATCTCCTTGAGTTGTTTTAGATTGCCATTTTTATGTCATTTGGGAAGTTTCAAGACAGTTTGAAAAGACAGACGATCATCTTTCCACGGTGTCTAAATGCATTTAATATCAGAACAGAACCGTGCTATAAATCCTGTCTTTGGATAATGGATAACGGGCAGAGCTGACTGGCAAGTTTTGCCCATCTTCAACAGAACATTAATGATTTTTTTTTTTTTTACACTCAAAATGTCAGCCTTCTGACAGTGAGATTAATCCACTTTGACTGGCTGACAGTTCTGTTCCCTTGGTAGATTAACATATACTGCAACTTTTCAAACTTCATATCTTCAATTTTACCTTTCATACGGTTGTCATAACATCCTTTACTGCCTTTGTTTTTTGGTCTTGCTACAATGTTTATAGTTTTTGAAGCTTATAGATAGTACCTTGTGTTGAGCAAGTTGGAACACTTTGTTTGCTATCTTCAGAAAGACCATCCATGTTTTGTCTTTGGTTCTCTTTCTCTGTAGATCCCATCAAGACAGCCCAGGGTTCTTTGTGTTTGAAAGCCTACAGGTTGACCCCAAAACTAATGGAGATCTGTAAAGAGAAGGACTTCTCAGCAGATGGGTAAGCCTTTAAATCCCTGGTACTCAATGAAGTTAATGCAGATGGACTAATGTGTGTGTGACACTTAGTTTATATATTATATATTAGTACAGTTTATTTCTAAAGGTGACGTATAAGTTTTTTCTTTTACTCATTATTTTGCTGTGAAGTTATTGTATATTGTTGTAGAAAACATCTAGCGTTTTTGTATTGGTGAATGATGGATTGGCTGAGTCTGGATAAATGGTCCATTCCCTTGTTTACTTCAGTCTCCCTTGTAGTTTGGCTTGAGATATTCTCTTATAATTCTGATCTGAAAAAACCCCCCCATCAAAACAAAAACTGGCTTTTGAAATCAGTTGACTAATCAACCTAGAGTGCTTGTCTAATGGAGCGATTAGTAATAGAGGAGAGTTTAAATCATCCAGTCATTTAATTAGAGTGATCTGTTCACATAGTGCCTCTCACTCCCACATTGCAGGAGACTCGACCACAAGCCGATCCTAATGAGGGGTATAAAGTCTGATTGGGAAAGAGTGGGAGGAAGCAGAAAGGGGGTTCAAAAGAAAGGTAGTGAAAATTAGCGATGTTTTTGTCTTTATACATAATGAGCAACTGGACCTTTTGTCTGTTGATTGCTTTCTGTTTATTTCAGTATCATTCTGGGTGGCCCTGCCCACTGTGAAACCTGATTGGGCCATAATCCTCAAATCGCACAGCTGTTTCACTTTCAATATGGCCTGACAAATTGCTAGTTAGGCCACAGTGTTAACTTGCTGTCAAAAATGTGATGTCAAATCTTTGCCAGGGGTCACTTCCAGATTCTGAAAATGGATGAATGGATCAGTGATAATGAAAATCACTTTTCTGTGTATTCAGGATGAAGAAAGCTAGCGTGGGTTATGAAAACATGTTCGAGGAGGTGCCCATTGTCATCAAGAACTCTCATCTCATCAGCGTTCTGCTGTGGGAGCTGGAGGACAAATCCACTGCTGCAGACAAACATGAGCTCTTGAACCTTTCCAGCAGGTCTGACCACACACACACACGCATTACTATAGAAGTGCAGTATTTCCTAATGCGAATGAAGACATGTGTAAATTTATACTAGCGCTGAGATATCCCTAATGATGCTTGCTCACATTAGCAGTAACTTATCTCTGATGAGGACTAATGAAAAGGTCATTGCCGCCCAGGTGATTTGCTCCTAAAGGACGTCTGCTTTTAATGGCTTTCATGCTAGACTCTCTAAATAAAAGGCTTTTGCTAACAGTGAAACTGTTCGTTAGACAGTCTTCAGACTTTTTACCTCTTGAACTTGAAGTGAACATTCAAATATGACAAGCAGCTTTACTCCTCATTCTGACAGAAGCTAGACATCTCCTACCTTTATCTGACAGAACAAATGTGGGGATGAATTTAAAGACACAATTTCTAGGAAGGGTTTTTACCATGCACTAAAACCCTCTCTGTTTCTAAATTCATCCCTTTTTAAGCACCACCGTCACCAAAATGTCAGTTCTGCAGCACATTCTCTGTCTTCAACAATAACATCTGAAAATATTTGCTGGCAGCTATTAAATCATGTTTTGCACTGCCTGCTTTTAAGAGTACTCCATAGGTTTCAGTTTGTGTTTGTGAGGAATGTGATTCAGTAAGATTTAATTTAAAAGCATCATGATCTGCCTTTGTTTTTTATTTTGTACTGTTCTCTGAGGTCCACTTAAAATGTTGCCAGGATTTTCACATCAAAAAACATAATTTAGAAGTAAGACTCAGAAGTAAATGCCCACTGCTATGACTGGCTAACAGTTGTGTATGATTGACTGCATACTTTCTTCACAGATGGACATTGCTGTGATTTAGGTTCAGTATATAGCAAACTATCTGTAATAACAGACAAAGCTGTAGTGATCATGTGATGAAAACAGTTACTCACACTTGTGTGGCGCTACTTCGGTATAATCGGCAAAGCATTGTCTTTTAGTTTCAATCTTTCTGAAAATCCTACGTCAAATTGTGCCTTGTTCATAAACAAATCCACAAATCCTCTTAAAATGAAGCGAACGAAGGCCAAGTTCTTAATGACGCGGTCTGGAACTTCATTAAAAGTAAAGTTCATCAAATAAAGTTTATCGTTTGGTTTCTGCGTAGACCTGCCTTTGCCGCTCTTGTCATTTACCTACTACAGTATGTGCGTGAATCGGTGGGCAGGGCTAAACAGGCAGTGATGTAGAATCGGTGGGCAGGGCTAAACAGGCAGCGATGTAGAAGCAGGCGTTGATCATCTTCTGCTGAGGTGGTGTTTAGCCACACTATTGCGTTATAAAGTGGCACATTCCACAAGCTGTCGTTTTGGCAGATTGGCTTCAATATAAGCTGTTTTTTGGCTTAACGACAACGTTTTGAGTTTTAAAACTTACAGGGTGTTTTTATAGTACAATGACCTCTTATTTGTCAAAAGATTAAAGTGCCCCTAGTATGGATTTCTGAAAATTACCTTTCGTGCAGTGTGTAACACAGCTCTAAGTGAATGAAAACATCCTGCAAAGTTTTAAATCTGAAAGTGCATCTCGAATGAAAGAGTCGACTCTGAATCATTGAAACGAGTCATTTTTAAAACGAATCCCATGCTATATTGCGCGCCCACTTGTTGGTCTTTTTGCATTGGTCTGAATGAAAATGCAAATCCATTTTTTACCACTAGGTGCCTCTTTTGGAGAGGTAAAAATAGCGGTTTCTCCGGTAACGCTGTACACAAAGCAGCACTGCCCTCACAAATGCTGCTTTATCAGGCATTACAGGCATGATGAAATGAAAATGAGACCAATCGGACCAATCACCGCAGATTAGCATCACGCAAAGGAGGGGTTTGGAAAAATGAATCATTCAGCGAATCGTTTGGGAGTCGTTGAGCAAGTAAGGTAAAAATAAATGCATATTATAAGACAATGAAATTGTTTTTTGACCTCAACCTGTTGTTGGGGACTCCCAAAACTAAAATATGAACCTTTCATTACCCATAATAGGAGCACTTTAAGCTAATTCTGATTTCTCAGTTTATGACCCCTTTAAATGAATGAATACTTTTTTCAACAAGGAGAAAATTGATCTAGTGACAATAAAAGCATGATACAAAATATTTCTGTTAAAATATATGCTTTTCTGTTAGTCAGAAAATCCTGCAAAAAGATGTGACAAATATTAAGCGGCACAGTTTTCAGCATTGATAATAAAAAGAAATATTACTTAAGCAGCGAATCAGCATATTAGAATGATTTCTGAAGGATCGTGTGAGACAGAAGACTGGTGTAATGGCTCATGAAAATATATAAAAAATGAAATATATTAAAGTAGACATTTTACAATATATCTGTTAAATATTTAGCACAATCTCACTGTATTTTTATCAAATAAGTGCCGTCTTGGTGAGCATAGGATAGAACTTGTTTCAAAAACATCCAAATTCTTGCAGACCCCAAACTACACTAAAGCCCAGTTGTGGCAAAAAATATTCTAGAATTATTGGAAAAAATTCAAATGAGTTTCCTCTGACCCTCAAAGAGATGGTTATCGTGAAGAACCTGTCTTGTGTTAACCTTACTAGATGTATTTGTAGACCCTGCACTTTTCTGTGACTCTTGACATTGAGGGTTTAATGAGGTTTAGTGGGTTTGAGTATTCTTGTGTAAACAGATAAGCTCTGTTTTGCATAGGTCATAACAAAGGCCAAACTCGCAGCGCTTGTTGAATCAGTGCGCATGAGGTCAGGTGGCTAAAACAAGCACTCGTTTTGGGAATAATAATTGACACTATAAATACAGTCTAAATTAGCTTCAGTCATCAAATGACACTTCTAATCCACTCACAGTTTTTGGAAAAGATACAGGAAATGCAAGCAACACTATTTTCACTCCCATTTTGCATAGCTGCCTTGATCTTTTATCGATTTTAGTAAGGTTTGTTTCATTCGGTTTTGCTCGATATAAATAGCTCTTTTCTGTGGAAGAGAGTGAAATGCAACAATGAGAAATAGATGTTAATATGAGCACTTTGAATAGGAGCTTGCTCGCTTTATGAATGATCGTTTTCTATAGATCATTGTGCTGGTCAATTTTCTTCTTCAGTTCCCCTGTTTGTCACGATCGGCCCTCAGTGATCTCGCAGATGAGACAATACATCAGACGCTATCAATATTTCACACACTTTTATTATTTCATTTCTTTTCACTCTCATTTTTTCTTAATTTAAATTCGCTCGCCATGTACAGCTTGTAAGGATCTGTGGGGAAGGGAGGGGAGGTTTGAGTTTCCAATTATCATTTTAATCTATTAATTATTTTTGGAGCAGCTATGGTTGAGATGATGCTTTTTGGGACAGAAACATTAATTTTTGCTGCTGCTTTTTGAATTGTCAAAGGTCCAAGAGGGGTTTGAAGGTCTCTCTCAGCTGACTAGAAAGGGAATTTTATCTTTTTAATTTGTCTCTCTTAATTCGGCCTGCCAGATTTGTTTTTTCCAGATGAAAGGAGGAACCTTCGTCGCACTGCTGAGGACTTGAAAGAATACATTCATAATTACCTCCCTCTCTGAAACTGGATTTTCACACGCGCATACACACAGATGCATAAACACTCACGCGTGGGTAGATGACAAAAAATATTAACGAGCATTATATATATTTTTAAGCATTTATGTATGTGAATGTTTAATACTACAATCTCTTAAATCAAATATTA
>JAFVLL020001581.1:0-10611 GCA_021397915.2 Tor tambroides
AAATATAGGAATAAATGTATACATTTAATACTATTGTGTACTAAATACTAAACATATTATTTTTTTATATATCGAACTGAATCACTTTTTATCGTATTTTAAATAAAATGATAGATTTTTTTCTTTCTACCGGCCAGTGAAAATTCTGGACACATGCCGATAGACAAGTTTATTGACAGTTACTGATTGTTGCTGACAGTTTAACGTTACTCCCATAATTCACGCAAAGCTTCATGGAAGCATGGGAAAGCTGGAGATTTCAACAATGGTCGAGTTTGCTGACATGTTAACGCGATGCTCGATTCGTAAGTGAACAACTCTTTTCAATTGATCAGCCAAACAACAGCTCACTGAATCATTTGGAATCATTTTCTGCTCACTCAAGCACAGAATCATCTGGAGCGGTTTTTAAACTCTGTAAAACAGTACCGAGATAAATTAACACAGAGAACAAACAGAGCGCTGGATAAAGTGGATACTAACCTATATTAAAATAATAAATAGTTAAAAATAAATAAATAATACAAAAATATAAACAGCTACTCTCCATAAAAAATAGTTTCTGCTTGTTTTTTGAGAAGTTGGTACCTTTGAAGGCTTCATTTGAGTATGTTGCTCATCATTGGGTAAGATTGTGTATATGTCATCTTTGAAAACAATACTTTGTCCTTGTGTCTTGCAACACGAAGCCTTGTCTTCTAAAACAATGTCTCACAATTTTTCAGCTGTTAAAGAAATTTTCTTCATTTTCGAAGCTTTTTCCTCCGTCTCTCTCACACAAACACCATCTCTTTTTCTCAAAGGGATAAAGTACATCAATTTTTTTATTCAGTTTTGCTATTGCACCATTAGAGTAATGATTACTGAAAGAGACTCAGACGAGAGAGAAAGGCTCAACAGCATTCTGTTCTTCTCTGTCCTCCTAGATGCATTTAGTTTCATGAGCTTAACAAATTCTCAGCCCTCAGCACAGACACACTCTCTCATGAAGAGAGAATGTCATGCTGCACTCAGCCCCTCACTGAGATCCTATTCAATAAAGTCTCCAAACGCACGTTTCATAAGCAGGGATTTTGTACAGACAGTTATATAAGACTCGCACACATCCACACTCGCTCTCTCTCTCTCTATTATAACAATAGGCATTGAGACTGTTTCCCGTAGCAACGTGGCACAGACGTGAGAATAGTCTGAACTCTTTAGAGACTGACATACTCTCCCTCACACACACTCACACATTAACCACCAAATATTTGCATGCTATCTGAATCAGCTTTAAATATGGACTAAATGTGTGTCCCTTTCACATAATCCCTTACTTTGTCTGTCTCCTCCTCTTCTGTCTCTGTCCTTCTCTCTTTCACTATGACCATGTTCACACTGCAGCTTAAAACCATTGTCACTTCTCTTTTGAGAGCTCAAAACGGTTCTGTTCAAACAGAGTTCAGATATTTATAGAAGTTACAACCGCTTTCTACTCCTAAAAAAATTCAGCCAGTGGCATTTACTGTACATTAAATCCATAGCGCACGTTCAGAGCCAAACTTCTGGTACAGATATTATTTAGGTATTTTTAACGCTTTTAAATTTTTTAATACCGTTAATGCATTTTTTCAATTCTGCATAATAAAAGTTTCATTCCGCTAACTCAAAGCCCAGTCAGTCCACTTAGCGGCCATCATGGGCATTTATTTACTATGTAGGCAATAGAGTGCTGCAATGATGATGTAATTTTGTAGTCCATCCCAGAAGTTAGCATTACCCCCTTTCCCTCGACAAAAAGCCAGTAGGATTTTTCCACTGGTTTCTTGATCATTACAGTAAGTTCTGTGACCAACAAAAATGTGATTCTTAAACATTTTGTTCATCAAGATGATCTCCACAAATGACAAAGATGACAACTTTTATGAATTTTGAAGCCTACTTTAAATAGAACCGGAAGAAGTAAAAATCAAATGTTGGTAGTTAAAAGCTAAAATAAAAGTGAAAGACTTTGTTTAAAACCTACAAGTTGGAAAGTTTGAGTTAGACTATTTTGAGTGCAAATTTAGTAAGTAGATAGGTTTTCCTATTCATTGTGATTGTGTTTAATATACCCTAATGTATTGTACGACAGGCAACATACTGTATGTAGTCCTACTTAGCCAGTTAGTCAATTTTCAAGTCAAGTAAAGGCTTAATAAAAAAATATATATATATCACAAGTGTTGCATAATAAAAGTATTTTGAGCCTGTGTTAACCACAGACCTTATTTAACCCATTCAAAAAAAAAAACACTGACTTTGGGACGTTCTTGATTAAAAGCGTGCGGGCCGCTCCCCTGACTCTGTTCTGCTGTTTACAGGCCTAGGGCAGTCTCAGAGACAGGTGTGATTTCTCACGGCACCCATCTCGGTGATACCTGTCAGCTAGTTGGGACGTATGTGTGGTGATCCAAACAAATATAGCTTACAGCACCTTTAATTATCATCGAAGCTCAACTGGTTTGAAATATCACCCATGAGCAAACACAGTGTTAGTGTATAGACATGGATAAGAAAGGCATCAGAGTATTGCAGAGGCAAAAACATCTTTGTACAAAATGAAGTACAAAAATTGTATGCTAAATGTTCCGTCAGAGCTTCTTATGTGCTCCCTACAAACATATAATGATAATTTAAGGGGGTTATCACATGTGAAGATGACTTGAATTGTATTATTGAAGTAAAAGCTTTACATAGTCTTTTCTGATTCAAATATTGACTTGATTCTTATTAAATCTACAAAATTTGTTCAGGCAAAACAAGTGAGTGATTCTCTCTTTTTCTTTAGTTGTTTGAGTAACATTAAAGTGATAGTTCATCCATAAAATGTAAAATTCTGCCATCGTTTACTCACCCTCATGTCCTTCCAAACCTGTATGAGTTCTCTTTTGCAATTTATTGCATTTTTAAAATCTTTTTTTTTTTTAAATCAAGGTTTTCCATTTCTCACTCTGAGCTCCTTCCAGCCACAATTTTGCTATATCAGCCATCATATGTTTGGGAGTGTCTCCTATTTTCAAAGCTCCAGAATAAAATTGAACATTAAGAATCCTATTGACTTTTTAGTTAACAAATTACAGAATCTTGATCAAGATGGATGTTCAGTTCAGTTCAATTCAATTCAGGTTTATTGGTACAGCGCCTTTCACAATACATGTTGTTTCAAAGCATCTTTACAGAAAATGCTTCAGATGTGGTTCCCATTTGATGTACAGTGATCCAATTTTATTTTAATCAAATATTATGTTAATTAATTTATGGGTCCAATGTGTCACCCATCTTAAAATTTCCCAGGTAACCAATTCAACTTTACTATTGGAACTCACTATGCTAATATTTTTGGAGAATACAAATTATTACAAAAAACATCAAAATTGGAAATAACGAAAACAAATTTTTTTTGCAGGTTAGTTGTGTATTCAGCTAAATTTTAAAAGTATTGTTGCATAATTTTGTTGAATTTGTGACAAATATTAAAAGCCAAATTACTTTTTTGTTGACATATTACAGAATCTTGATCAAGATGGATGTTAAGATGTTGTTCCAATCTGATGTTCAAATTACAGTGATCTTAATTTCATTTGTCACTAATGTGTCAGTTTTGTAAGAATATTTCTACCTATGAAAAAGTCAAATATTGTGTTAATTATGGGTCTAAAGTGTCTCCCATTCCAAATTTTTTTCACTCAGACTTTCTCATACGATCAATTTGAAATTGTTGTGAATATGTATGTTACAGTTATAAGTTCAATTCGAATCGGACACAAATAAAAATGTTTCTCAGGTCAGAGAGTAAGTCAGCTGCGAATTTAGCTAGATTTTATGTTACTGTAACTATTTGAATTTATTTTAGTTTTGAGTTTGCAACCATGTTAATGTCAGTCAGGAGCTCTGTGCACACATGGAACAATAATTTAAAGAGATTCACTCCTGCATTTAAATTTAGTTGTCACTCCCAAAACTTTGTGCTGTGTATGAGCCCTTTATGTCCGGAGCGAAAGTAGTCTGTATCTTTTTGCTGCTCCTCCTGTGAGCCCAAAATGTGTGTCTCTGTGCTGTCTGTGTGTGTGTGTGTGTGTGTGTGTGAGAGAGAGAGAGAGAGACTGTCAGATTCTATCTGCATCAGCTTGGGCATGTTAACATAAAACAGCACATCTCTAACTCAAATGAAAGAGGGGAACCCTCCATCCCTCCTTCAGACAGACGAGTGGGGTGCAGATAAAGGCAAAGGACAGATGAAAGAGTTCAGCTGACAGAAGGGATCAGAGAGGACGAGAAATGGTGGAAAGAGAAGAATGGGGCGGGGGTTGCGGGGACCATTAAAAGGAAGGACAGACGGATTGAGGTATTTTGTGGAAGAGTTTCTGTGCAGGTGAGAGAGAAAGAGAGAGACAAGGCTAGAGAAAAGAAAAACCTCACTAGTAAAAGAAATCATGGCAAAAATGGAGTGAATTCCCAAGGCAGCGGGCAGAAAGATAGGAGCTATTCTGTGAAGTAAAGATGAGTAATTTAAAGAAGGAGAAAAGAGGATGGATGGATTCATTCAGAGTAAAAGAAGAGCCTCTTAGGTAAACAGGCCCCATTACTGTGGGATTTTTGAGATACACACATTGAAAGACTGAAAATGCCCTGATTTTTTGTGGTTTCAAGTGTGATGAACATTAGCTCATATTAAGTGATCCTTACAAACACGCACACAATTATAGACACTAATCACTCAGAAACACACACACACACACACACACACACACACGAGTAGCCAGCCAAAATCTGCATTTAACTGCCAGCTCTCTTGTATTAAGTCTGTAACCACAGTAACCCGAGCAGATGTTTGGCCACACCTGCGCTGTGTTTGCTGTTTATGTGTTTGTGTTGTTCCGCGCCACTGCAGGTGAAACTGATCTCTGTCCAAATGGAAGGCAAAATACACATTACCACACGTGCCACACAGACACACACTGACACACACATGCTGGCTCACAGATCGCTGGAGCGTGTCCAGCGTGGCCCTCATTATGAGGGCCAGAGTCGCTGGAGCGCGGCTGCTTGAGTGGGACATGGTAACTTTTCTGCATTTCCTCTCTCTCTCTCTCTCTCTGTCTAAAAATCTGACTGTAAAAAGCTGTAAACAGCTGTTAGCAGAGAGCAGCCACGTGGTGTGTGTGTGTGTGTGTGTGTGTGTGTGTGAAAGAGACAGAGAGTAACACAGTGGCTGCGTCCCAACTGGCACTACTTATGCGTTAAAAGTCAGGGGTGCCACTTCCCCTTCGTCTGATTTTAAAATGTGTACTACCTCTGTTGGCTCACATCAAAAGCACATTTTTGATGCATGCAAATATATATACTTATACATATAACCTCTGTAAATATCAGCAAAACAGGCCATGGAAAATGTCTTTGGTGTTTATCCTCTTGGGCTGTCATTCAAAATATTCACAAATATCTAGCCTTTAACTGAAGTTAAGAAATACATAAATAATAAGATAAAATCCTTGTCATAAACCAATTTTTTACATAAATTACATTGTGACAGTTTGTGCCAAAAACTGTAGACATATTGAAGAAAAACATATTTAATACTTTACTTTTTTTAATAAAAAAAAGTCAAAAACAGTTTTCTCAGTCTGTTTTGCTCATATGTTCCATTATATTATCATATATACCATTATTTATACCACCATCATTCAGTGCAATAGATATATTTTAGTAAAAATTAAACAACATGCTTATTCTTACCTGTACCTATTGCATATATATAAAACAAAAAGTGATCATACTAAACTGTATTATATTTTTATCTATTAAAAACTTCTTGCTGACAAATGGGTGAAACCTAGTGCTTTAAATGATAGTGCCAAAGATTGGTAAAGAATTAAAATTATTACAGTTTTTGGGAGCTGCATTGTGATCCTTAAAGAGTATTTTAATGATTCTTGTTCTAATATGCCTCACTTTTTTTTTTTTTTTTTTTTTTTGGTATATTGTTACACTGAATGACATTTTAGTGGGTGTCTTCTGTAAACCATGGTTAAAATGCCTGATTAGTCATTATTTTTCCTCAGGAAAAAATAAATAAATTAAACAAGACACATTCTAATGTATGAAGAGAGAGGGAAAAAAAAGTAAAATATAAAAGTGTATTAAATTTTTATTGTTTTGATGCTTAAAAACCTAGTTTCGTCTTTGACCCATATACTCATTCTCTGGCTTAATTAAATTTTATTTAAAGTAAAAATGTGTAATCAAATGCAAAAAAAAAATATCTCACTGAATATTGTATCTCAATGAAAAGTCAGCATGAAAATGTTATGCCTCATGAATATTAATTTGCTAACATTAAAGAATTCTAGAAGGAATACCAAGTAACGTCACTGCAAGCTAATTTTTATTCATAAGCCCAGTTTTCACACAGTGACTGCTTTGCAATAATATGTATTGTATAAAGCGCTATATAAATAAAAATGACTTGTCTTGATGTCAGCAGTCCACTTTCTAAAACTTGACGCCACTGCTAAAAATATATATTTGCTGTTTATGGTAAAATGAATATTTGTATAATAAGCTAATAAAATTTAATCTTAGTTTCAAAGTACCTTTTGTTGCATACTGTTTGCTGAAATGTCTGAAGCTAACTAAATGAATTATGTGAAAATCCATACAAACATACATTTTAGGAGCTTTAAAAAACATTTCTGGACTTTTGTACATCTGGAAAAGTTGAAAGTAAATTGTCAATTATTTGGTTAGTACTGTCATGACTAGAATATCACTACCAGTTTCCAAACGGCCAACACAGAATGTATGTATGCACACTTTGAATATTTTTTATTTTTTTGCTGTGATATGGGATGCACAAATTCTCATCTCACATGGTATTTATGGATAACCTAGCATGCAAATTGGAATTCAGGGCATGTATTGCAAGCGAGCAGCACAAAGCGTGTTTCTTACAATGTAGACATGGTTTGAGAATAAAAAGAATTTCCTTAACACTTTTTCACTAACTGAAGCTTGATAAAGACCCTCACTTTGTATGCAAAGGCCAGCTTCTCACAAAGGTATAGTAACCAGTTTAATTACCCTAATGACTGGAACGATCTCATGGGTGAGCGAGGTCAGAAAGACCTGTTTAACGGAGCAGATATAGTGCTGATCATGCGCTGTTATAAAAACCCTAATCAGAGCGGCTCTTCAAGAAGTGAAATCAAATGTGATATTATAGATCTTATGAAAACTTTGTGTTGGTTAATAATTCGTAGCCTTATGCTTGCGTAGGTTTGCAGTACACTGCAGTAATGTCAAAGCAATGTGTGAAAAGAAATGACTACTTTTATTCAACAATGCATTTGACTGATCAAAAGAGACAATACAGACACTTAAAGGGTGAGATCAGATTTCTATTTCAAATAAATGCTGTACTTTTGAACTCTCTCTTCTGCAGAAAATCTAAATTGCTAGGCAGCACTACTATTTTTAACACTGATAATAATTAAAACTGTTTCACGAGCACTAAAACGGTATGATTTCTGAAGGATCATGTGACACAAAATAAGCTGTTATTTTTGTTTAAATGGAAAGAGGCCATATTTAGAATTCATTTGAATTTCATTCCATTTCAGTTCTACTTCCTTAAATTCGAATTGCAACTCTGCATCCTGTTAGCCATCTCAGTTTCATTCAATTTCAGGAATTTAAAGGCGTTTTCACTTCACTTCTGAATGGTGCACAGTCCTGGTTCTGCCTGCAGAATCTGTGTAAGTCTCTGTTTCTTTAAAGGACTCATCCTCTTTCCTCAGTCATCCTTAGAGCTTATATTACCAAATCTAAACCCCAGAGTCACAGACTATTAACTCACTCTACTTAAATATGCTCAGCTTAGCATAAAGAACAACTACAGAATGGGAGAGAGAGGGAATTGGGGTTAAAGCATGTTAAGAAGAAAAAAAACAAGAGGATAAGGGCAAATGAAAGGACAGAGGGAGAGCATAAAAAAGGGAAGAGGCCAAAAGAATTGGAGGGAAAAAGATCAAGAGTGTTCTTGAAGCATCAGCAAGAACTCTCCCTTGCTCTCTGTTGAGTGAATTAGAGAGAGAGAGAAACACACAGATTGAGAGACTGAAAAGAGATGAATGAGTGAAATTATTGCGAGTGAAGGAGGAAGACGGATGGATGGACGAATGGAGGCAATGTGTGAACGAAAGAGAGTTAGACCTGCTGTGATGACACGACTCGAGAGGAAACACTGCCATAATGACCTCGCCGGCAGAAAAGGAAAACAGGGAGGACGAGGTGAAGGGGAAAAAAAAAAAAAAAGAGAAGGAAAATGAACTGAAAGTGATTCCCTCTTCTCCTCTTCGTTTGATGAGCTGACACTCCTTTCTGAAGTGGTGTTCTAACGAGTGAATTAATCTGAAAAGCGTTTTGTCATTGGCCCGATTTAACTGCAGCACTGTGGGAAAGAGAACACCGAGGCTAGTTGTCACACCTTTAAAGGAAAGGAAGGAAAAGGAAAGGACGTGACGTGTGGCGGCCTATACTCGGAATTTGTGCTCTGCATTTAACCCATCCAAGTGCACACACACAGCAGTGAGAAGTGAACACACACCGTGAACACACACCCAGAGCAGTGGGCAGCCAATGCTGCGGCGCCCGGGGAGCAGTTGGTGGTTCGGTGCCTTGCTCAAGGGTCTCACCTCAGTCGTGGTATTGAGGGTAGAGAGAGAGCTGGATATTCACTCCCCCCACCTACAATCCCTGCCGGACCTGAGACTCGAACCCGCGACCTCCGGGTTATAAGTCCGACTCTCTATCCATTAGGCCACGACTGCCTTTAACTTGCTGAATATCAAAAAGTCGATTTCTGTGTACACACGCAAGTCGTAAATAATGGATAAAAACAGCCATTCAAAAGCTTTGTGTCAATGAATTTTTTAATGATTCTGAAAGGTCTTATGCTCATCAAGGCTGCATTTATTCGATCAATTCAGCGGTATTGTGAAATATTATTACAATATAAACATTGTAGTCATCCATTTTGACTCATTATGTATTTTTTGATAGGCAAGAACACATTTTTCCTCAAAGAATAGATGTAGAAGTACAAAATGGTCAAAACAACTACAACTTCACAACTAATTTTGCTTAATTTTACAATAAAGCTATCTACTATTTAAAAATTAGTGGTCCATAATTTTGGGGTCTGTTTTTTTTTTGACAACAACAAAATGAATACTTTTATTTAGTAAGAATACATTATATTCAAAAGTGACAGTAAAGGCATTTCTAATGTTACAGAAGATTTAGGCTGTATTTCAAATAAATGCTGTTCTTTTTAAACCAAACGAATAGTAGAAAGTGACAGTAAAGTAAAATAAATGCTGTTCTTTTGACATGTCTATTTATCTAAGAATGCTGAAAAAAAAAGAAGTATCACGGTAGGGTTGTGCTGATAGACGACAGTATCGACGATAGTCAGATATCGCCTGTGGCTGATGCCTTTGACGACAGCAAGATGATGATGATGATTATTATTAGGCTAGTAATACTATCTAATTAATATTAGGGCTTATTTGTTCCATTAAATTTCTTTTTCCACGTTTTTACAGTGTTGCGCATTATAACCAATCACACACGATTATGTTGAGCTTATGAATGTAATGGCCAAACAGAGGCGTTCAGATGAGGCATCGCTGAAATAGCGGAGTTTTGCTGAATTCTGACTCGCACATTTTCTCATCATAAACAACAAAGTGCAGATGTGCAATGTAAGTATAAGAAATATATTCATCATAAAATGTAAACAGCTTCACTGATTATAACCAGGTGTTTTTTAAAGTGCATATACTCGCACTAGACTGTCAGTTATGATGTTCTTTGGTAATGTAAATGTTATTTTCATTTTCTGTAGCTGCCTTTTTGAATAACTGAGGAAATGTAAGCCTTATGATTAGTAACTTACAATGTTTCTATTAAGTTGTTATCATGATAAATACAAATTCAGTCATATTAAAAACATTAGGCTGCCTTTAGCTTACGCTGGAGTTGGTTCACTTTCCGGCAATGAAACTAAGTAAATTAAGTAAATAATTAAATAAATTAGCACGATAATATCATGTATCAGCAATCTAATATGGAGGGCCAAGTTTCTCAAAATTAAATCATTAAATAAATGTTAAAATATATAAATAAATCATTAAATACATAATTTAATAATTAAATGCATAAATCCATAAAAAAATAAATATTAATTTATTCATTCAACCATTTATTTATTTATTTACTTATTTATATTTATTTATTTGCACTCATGTACTAACAATGGAATCCATACTTGTGATTGATTGATTGATTGATTGATTTGCCGACAACTGTAACACTGAAAATAAAATGGAGGAAACAAATAATTAATTGAATGAATGAATTTAATTTTGAGTAATCTGGCCATAATATACCAGTCTGACGATAGGACGAAACAAAAATTGAGCATATAGCCCAGGGATACTCAAATCTGGCTCGCGAGATCCACTTTCCTGCAGAGTTTAGCTCTAACCCTAATCAAACACACCTGAGCATGCTAATCAGTGTCTT
>JAFVLL020001582.1:0-15365 GCA_021397915.2 Tor tambroides
TTATAGATCTAAATTATACTGTAATGCTGACTGGCTACAGTCAATGGTTAAATATTCAGGGGAAAAAACTATTTTATAGAGACATCAGTAGTACTTATATCAGTGATGCTGCATGGCCTTCAATCATAAAAAGATGCCATTAAAGAAATATTAAAAATATACTGTCTTTATGTTGTTTGTACATTATACATTTGAAGATTGAATGCGAAATTATTGCAATATAAAAGTATATTTAAAAACTTTAATGTTAGGTGGAATTAATCGCGATTAATCGCGATTAATTTTAGAAAAATGTGCGATTAATTAGTTAATTTTTTTTAATCAATTGACAGCACTAATTAAAATATATGCATCTTAATCATTTTTTTTTTAAAGTGATCCAGGGTTGGTGCATTTCTGATATTAAAAGGAAGTGCATTCCATCATTTGGGGGCTTTTAATGAAAAAGCTCTTTCCCCATAGTAAAAGTGAACTGGCAGAGCGAAGAGAGCGAGAGGGAGTATATGAACTTATAAGAGAACAAAGATATGCTGTGGTGCAATCCCATGTAGTGCTTTGTATGTTAAAATTAGAATTTTAAAATCAATCCTAGCATTAATAGGAAGCCAGTGTAACTGTGAAAGCACAGTTGTAATGTGTTCCCTTGGAGAAGTACGAGTTATCACACATTTTGAATGTACTGCAGCCTATTAAGAGATTTAGCTGGAAGGCCAGAAAACAGGGAATTACAATAATCTAATCTAGATGTAATTAAGGCATGTATAAGCATTTCTGCATCAGCAAAAGTAAGAAAAGAGACCTAAGTCATGCAATGTTCTTAAGATAGTAGAAGGCGATTTTAGAAATGTGTTTTATATGTGCATCAAATGTTAGATGAGGATGAAAAATGACACCAAGATTCCGCAGCTGTGAGGATGGATGAACTATGCTAGAATCAACAGCCAAACTGATGCCATCAGCCTTACGAGTGGCCGACACTGTACCGATTAACATCAGTTTAGTTTTAGAGCCATTCAGTTTCAGGAAGTCAAGTCAAGTCACTATTATTTGTATAGCGCTTTTAACAATGCAAATTGTGTGAAAGCAGCTTTACATCAGCTTGATATAAATCTGGGTGGCTTTATATCATCTTTACAGTATTTAGATGGGGAAAAAGTGTGTCGAAATAGTGTCATTCTCCTCTGGCCAAACAAAATCAGCAGTTTAAATCTAGGCTGCAGCAGAGTCAGATTGTGCAGAGGACTCGTCTGGTTCCTGTGGTCTTGTCCCGATGGCCGTCTAGGAGACAGGGTCTTCGCTGGGGATCAGTCTCTGAGGCTCATCTAGTTGTCCTGGTCTCCGCTGATGTTCAGGGCTGTAGAGGTCATCTCTAGGTGCTGATCCACCATCTGATCTGGATACGGACTGGATCCGGGTGGCTGCAGTGACCGTCTGATCTGGATACAGTCTGGATCTGGGTGGCTACGGAATAAGAAAGAAACAGACTAATATTAGCCTAGATGCCATTCTTCTAACGATGTAACAAGTACATCGGGTGTTTTGGGAAGTGTTCCCGGTTCTGGTTGACCTAATTAATACAGCCTAACAATCCTTTAATGGATTTGAGTTATAGAAATGCGACAGTGTATTATGTGTAAGCCAGGTTAAAGAGATGGGTCTTTAATCTAGATTTAAACTGACAGAGTGTGCCTGCTTCCCGAACAGTGTTAGGTAGTTAGGTAGTAGGAAGTTACTCTGCATCCAAATTCTGATCTCTTCTAGACACTTACTCAGTGTAGATAATGTAGAGTGAACATCAGAGCTTGTGGTGATGTAAATCTAGGTATCATCCGTATAGCAGTGGTACCCAAAACCATACTTCTTGATAATCTGCCCAAGTGTAAGCATATATATTCTAAACAGAACTGGGCCCAATACTGAACCCTGAGGAACTCCCTGTCGAACAGGCATGGTATCAGATCTATAATTTCCCATGCTAGCGAATTGTGACCCAGCCAAGACAGTCTGTTGAGCAAAACTGTGACATATCTATCTATCTATCTATCTATCTGTAAATGAATTACTCTAATGAATTTGCATGAATGAATTATGTAAATGTGTGTGTCTAGGTGAGCTGTCTCAGGAGGAGTTTATGGAGGGCATTCAGGCCGACGAGGTTCTGTTGGAGATGTTAACTCAGAGTTTGGATCTGACTCATATAGTTAAAAAAATCTACAGTGAGATCAACTCTGAGCAGCAGCTGCACTGATCCCAGACCAGATGATGAAGATGATGAAGATGATGGCTGTTGTGCTGGTTCTGCAGCAGGTCAATTCGCAGCTCGTTTCTCCTGGTGAATTTCTCATCTTGAAAGCGGAACTTTACCATCGAGTGAAGAGGTTTAAACCCTCAACACATCAGATTTTTATAGTATTTACCATGTTTTACTGTGTTACTCTCAGCTGGACTGAAAATCTTAATGTAATCTCACTTAATAACATTAGCAACTGAAACTAGAGCAAACCCTGTTTATTCAAGTGCACTTTTATACTAGTGCTGTCAAACGATAAGTCGCAACTAATCGCATCCAAAATAAAAGTTTTTGTTTACATAATATATGTGTGTGTTCAGTGTTTATTTATTATGTATATATAAATACACACACATACAGTATATATTTAGAAAATATTTACATGTATATACATTTTTGTATTTATATTTTTTAATATTATATATAAATGTATTTAATATATAAACATAACATATTTTTCTTAAATATATACATGCATGTGTTTGTATTTATATATACATAATAAATATACACAATACACACTCATATATTATGTAAACACAATCTTTTATTTTGGATGCGATTAATTGCGATTAATCGTTTGACAGCACTAACTTATACACACTAAAACCTCCTGTAAAATACAACATTCTTCGGTCCTGTGATGTGTGTATATATAGGGATAATAATGTTATGTAAAAAATGCAGTATTATATTCTGTAGAGGACATTTATAATGTTAGTCATTTTACACTTGGATAATCTTTTGAAAATAAAACATGAAACCTGTTCTTTGTTTGCAGAGTAATATAAACAACCTCAAAATATGTGACATGATCTATTGAACTGACTGTCAATCAATGCAGTTTTGTATTTATGTCCTAAATATTTGTAACGGTCTCACTTTATATTAAGTGGCCTTAACTACTATGTACTTACATTTAAATTAATCATTTCATACGATGCACTCATTGTGTACATACATGTTTTTACATTGTACTTATATTCTAAAAAATACCTATATGTAGTTACATCTGTAATTAATTTCTGTAATTACATTTATAATTACACTGTTGACCCATCACTTACACCTTAACCCACCCTTAAACCACCAAACCTGTCCCTAACCTTACCCGTATCCAACCTCAATAGCAGCAAAAGTGTTTTGCAATTCAATATGACCACAATACATTGTACTTATTTTTTGATG
This sequence comes from Tor tambroides, assembly GCA_021397915.2. Taxonomy (NCBI): domain Eukaryota; kingdom Metazoa; phylum Chordata; class Actinopteri; order Cypriniformes; family Cyprinidae; genus Tor; species Tor tambroides. The sequence goes on from JAFVLL020001582.1 coordinate 3,479, forward strand.
CAAGTACAGTAGTTAAGGCCACCTAATATAAAGTGTGACCTTTGTAACAAAATAGAATTTCATATAAAATACATGTAAAATAAAACTAATAATCAGTTATAAGTAAAACAACACAACAAACCAGTATTATTTCAGCATTTCTTATATACAATGATATTATTTATTAATATTTTCAATTAGCTTTTCATTATCTAATGTTTTATTTTATTTCAGATTTATTTTATTTACAGATTACAATTTTCACTAATTTGTAGTTTCATTTTAGCTTTAATTGGTTTTAGCAATTTTGTTTTGAGCTTTTGTCAATAATAGGCTACTTTTTAAAAATATTTCTATAACAATTTAAATTTATTAGTAGTTCAACTTAAACATTTATTTCAGTAACATTCAGTTGGGGTTTTGTAAGTTTAAGTTTTTGATCTAATATTTATATTATTTTATTTTTATTTTATTTTAGCTTTAATTCAATTACAGATTACGATTTTTATTATTTTTTAGTTTAATTTTACGTTTTAATTACTATTTTAGTGTTAGAACCTTCTTACACTAAATAGTTGTTGACAGTAAAAATAAACTGACATTTGGAAGCATTTCTTATATGTGACCCTGGAGCACAGAACCATTCTTAAGTCGCTGGGGTATATTTGTAGCAATAGCCAACAAAACACTGTATGAGTCAAAATTATTGATTTTTCTTTTATGCCAAAAATCATTAGTATACTAAGTAAAGATCATATTCCATGAAGATATTTTGTAAATTTCCTACCGTAAATATATCAAAACTTAATTTTTGATTAGTAATATGCATTGCTAAGAACTTCATTTGGACAACTTTAAAGGCGATTTTCTCAATATTTTTATTTTTTTGCACCCTCAGATTCCAGATTTTCAAATAGTTGTATCTCGGCCAAATATTGTCCTATCCTAACAAACCATACATCAATGGAAAGCTTATTTATTCAGCTTTCAGGTGATGTATAAATCTCAATTTCGAAAAATTGACCCTTATGACTGGTTTTGTGGTCCAGGGTCACATATGCAAAAAAATAGCTAAATATCACATTGTGTATCGTTTTATATTAGCGGAAGGATTTGATCCAGTCTGTGCTCAGTATAACTAAAATCTTAAGGTAAACTATAAAAGCAATAATCTTTTATGGGGAATAATGAATATGAGTGTGCTGTAGGTGAGCTCGCGCGCGCGCGTGAGTCAGAGAAAGGCGCGTGACGTCACGGCTGTACCTGAGTTTCGGCTGACGGTGAAACTTTGGAGCAGAGATTGAAACACAAGAGAAACGCGCTTCACACGCTTTTCTCACGGACTCACGGCGAAAGTGCGAGCGCATTATCTGATTAACGACCGGTTTATGACCGCTTAAATCAGATTTAATCCCAAAGCAGCGCGTTTTGACGGTAAAGGCCTAAGGATTGCTGGGTTTTTCCTGCTTTGACGCTTCCTGAAACCCTCAGGTGAGACTCATTAATATTTAAAACACATTTATATTTCATTTCCACACGCTTTCACCTTCATTCCAGCAATATAATTCACTATAATCTGCTTTACTGTCGGAATTACATTGTTTTATCGTCGACAAGGAGAATTTATACGATAGTATCGGATATCAAAGTCACCGGCTGTTTATTTACTCAATTTGTTGACTTATGGCTATTGTTTCTGATTATACATTGAATTAATGATCATATTAAGTCTAATTATTAATATGAGCTTCATCTGGTCTGTGTTTTAAATCAAGTTATGAAACTTCAATCTGGTCATTTAAAGTGCAGTTTATGCTGCTGCTAATAATAATAAAAAATATTCATTTTTATATTTGTTAATTTGTTAAAAATATTAATTGCATTTTTTATTAAATATTAGTTTTGTAGTGTTTTCCTCCTACAGAATGTGATGTTACTGTATTAATAGGAATGCTTAATACATATTTATTAATTAGTATAATATTGCTAATAATATTAAAACATGTATTAAAATACAAATAGAGAATAAAATATACTTTTCTTATTACTAATATTAGTGTTTGTAGCCTGATTGATTATTTTTAGCCTCATTTATGTTTTTGCTCCTCTACAGAAGGTTATCATGTTAATATAATAAATTTAAAATAAATAAATAATAAATTTTAGTAATTATTCAAGTGATCATAATAATAATTCTAAGGTATAAAAATATATTAAATATTTGTTAATATAATTTAATTAAAATATATTGAAATATTAAACTAAAATATTAATTTTATGAAAAAGTTTAGTGTTTGTAGGCTGTTTGGTTATTTTTTTAGCCTCATTTATGTGTTTTTCCTCCTACAGAAGGTCATATTAATATAATATTTTTTAGTAATAATAATAATGTATGCAATGTATTAAATATTTGTTAATCTAATTAATATCTACTAAATAACAAAAAATAAAATATTAATCATTTTAAAAATATATATTTTTATGTTTGTAGACTGAATTTGATTTTTTTTTTGCCTCATTCATGTATTTTATGTTAATATGATATTTTAATTAATTATTATAATATTTTTTAATTAATATAACATAATATCAAGTGTATTAAAAATGAGAAAATATTTTTAATTACATTTTTTTAAATTAAATATGATTAGTGTTTTTAGGCTCAGTTTTATTATTTTTAGCCTCATCTATGTGTTTTTCCACCTACTGATTTGATTAATTATTGTACTGTTATTTTAGAAATTGTTAAAATAGTAAAATATGCATTAATATTATATTATTAGCATGATAAAATGTATTAAGAATAAAACTATTATGAAAAAAATATTGTGTTAATTGTTTTATTTAAAATATTAGTGTTTTATTATTTTTAAATAAGTCAGTTTGATATATTTTTAGCCTTATTTGTGTTTTTCCTCTATGGAAGGTGAGGTCTTCATGTTAATATGATATTGTTTATTAATTATTATAATATTTGTTAATTAATATAACATTATAATTATATTTATAAAGTGTATTAAATAAAAAATATATTATTTAATTATTACAATTTTTAATGAAATATTATTAGTGTTTTTAGGCTCAGTTGTATTATTTTTAGCCCCATCTGTGTGTTTTTCCTCCTCTACAAATTGTATTAATTATTATAATATTATTTTAGAAATGGTTAAAGTAGTAAAATATGTATTAATTAATATAATGTTATTTACATTATAAAGTGCATTAAAAGTAAAAACATAGTGCATTGTTTTATTAATGTTGTCAGTGTTTGTAGGCTGAGTTTGATGATTGTCAGCCTCACTGATGCGCTCTTGCTCGTCTGCAGAAGGCCGTGATGTCCTCTCATCCGCGGCGCGTGCGGCTGAAGCCCTGGCTGGTGTCTCAGGTGGATAGCGGGACGTTTCCCGGTCTGGTGTGGCTGGACCGCGAGGCCAAACGCTTCCAGATCCCCTGGAAACACGCCACGCGCCACACGCCGCAGCAGGAGGAGGAGAACACCATCTTTAAGGTGAGTGAAGGTGATCCTGGGGTGTGGCGGGTTCGGGACGGGACTGATCCGACCTGTGTGTGTGTGTGTCAGGCCTGGGCCGTGGAGACGGGGAAGTATCAGGAAGGCGTGGACGAGCCAGATCCGGCCAAATGGAAAGCGCAGCTGAGGTGCGCCCTCAACAAGAGCCGCGAGTTCAGCCTCATCTACGACGGGACCAAAGAGGTTCCCATGAACCCGCTGAAGATCTACAACGTGTGTGATATCCCTCAGACCTCCAGCAACCCAGGTAACACACACACACACACACACGAGTCACGACAAACACACACCTGATTTCCTGTCAAACACACCATTCACATTTCATCTCAACTCTGGAGGTCTGGAATTATTCTCGCTCACGTTTTACAATTTCATAGTCATGCATTTTTTATACATTTTAAAATAATTTAAATGAAATATACATTTTAGAATTTATACTTTTTTAAATTAATAGTTAAAAATGTAGAAGTTAATCATTTTTTATTCATAAATTGTTATTTATGTCTTTATATTCTGTACTTTGTATTCTGCTAATGTCAGATATATATATAATATGACAAAATATGAGCTGATGTTAGTGTAAATTTAATAAAATAATCAGCATTTACACAATTTAATTATATGAATTGATTAATCTGTGCTTTAACAAAATGAACAAAAGTGTTTGTTTTAGCCTGAAACAGTCAATTTCAATTGTTAGAAAAATATGTGCTAATAACTTTACAAATGAATTATTAAAGTTATAAGGACTTAATTTAGTTATTCCCAAAGATGTAATTACTTGTAAAATACCTATTATTATTATTATTATTATTATTATTATTAATAATACAAAATTATTTTATATGCTAATTTACATTTGTTTAATTTAATACATTTTCATCTATTGACTTTATTCACATAATGTTATGACTTTATTCTTGATTGTTTTAAAAATATGGAAATAAATATGGAAATAAATATACAGTATGCTCTAATAAAGTTTAAAATAAAATGGTAACAAAGTTATTAAAACGTAATCTTGTGATACTGTTTTTGAAACATTATTACTTTATACCTGTAAAAGACTTGCTGTTATTAAAAGAGAAATTTGATTTGCATAATTTCATTCTTAAATTTTTTTTTTTTTAATTATTCGTAGTTTTTATTTATAACATTTTTACACAATTTTAGTAATAATACAAAATCATAATTTTATTTCCCTAGATTTATTATTTCACACACTATTTTAAATACATAAGTATTGAGTATGTGAGTCTTTGATTGTGAACGCAGGTTCGGTTCCCACGTATGAGACGGACGGTGATGAAGACGATGTTCCTGACACTCCCGAGCCTCCTCCTCCGTACCCGCCTCACGGTACTGTGTCCCAGGATCCTCTCAGGTTAAACCCGGCGTGTATTTGCTGTTGACTGAGTGTTGCTCTGGTGTGCAGGCATGAGCTCGTCTCCGCTGGGTCCGGTCTGGACTCCTCCGGGCTCCGTGTCTCCCATGCAGCCGCCCAGCTGTCCTCCTCCCGCCGCTCCTGCCTCTGTGGAGGTGTGGCCCAAGAAGGAGCCGCTGGACGTAGAGATGCAACCGCCGCCCATGGAGATTCAGACACCCACACCGCTGGAGGCCATGTTCGCCACGCCAGAGACCTGGATCAGCTCCCTGCCCAGTACACACCACACACACACACACACACACGGTTTTTATTGTATTTGTTATACTTGTATTTTTTAAATTGTTTTTGCCATGAAAATAGCCTAAGATGTTGACATACATTAAATACAAATATTACTACTACACTCTCACACATGCATTCACACACACACTCAGACTCACTCACACACACACACACTCGCATGCACACACACACACAGACTCACACACACTCGCACTCACACGCACACTCTATACACGCACACACACTCAGACTCGCTCTCACACACTCACTCACACACACACACACACACACACACTCAATCACACTCACACACACAGACAGACACACACACAGACTCAGACTCACACGCACTCGCACTCACACGCACACTCTATACACGCGCACACACTCAGACTCGCTCTCACACACACACACACACACACAGACACACACTCACACACACTCACTCACTCACTCACACACACACACACACACACATACATATACAAAGAAAACTAGTAGATAGAATAGAAAAACAATATAGAAAGCAAGTGGGGTTTTTTATAGAAAAACAAGCAGTTAGAAAACGAACAGTGAGTGAAAGTGATAGAGGGTCAAATGTTTTTTTTTTATAAAAAAAAAAAAATTAATATAAAATACAGAAAGCTGGTGTTTTTTTTTTTAATGATGTTTAATGTGAAAATATGTAATGACATGAAATTTGAAATGACATGAATTTCATCTTACATATGAATTTCGGAAGATTGGAAATAAATATGCAAATAATATTAATAAATAACGTTAAATGTGACCAATTTTGAACATGTTTAACAGTGTGATCTTAAATTATAATTGTTGTAAGATGAAATTGTCAACTGAACATGTCAAATTCATAATATATTTTCACACTCAATATGGCAGTACATGACGATCTTCTTAATGGATAATTTATTAATTTATGTACATATTAAATTGTATTTAATGTAAAATTACAATAAATATGATAAATTTGGCAAGTTTAATTGATAAATACACATTTCGGAAAATTGGAAAAAAAAAAGTATGTAATTACCGTAATATGAATAAATTGGCCATTAAAAAGAAATTAGGTGAATGTGTTTAATATAAATTTAAAGGTTTTGAACATTTTAATTGACAATTTGATCTTAAATCTTTATTTTTTTGTTAAATTAACATCCTTATATAATTCAACATGTTTAATTTTGTCTAAGATTTTAATTTTTGTACCACGTGGTACAAATATGATTAATTTGATACATTTAATTTATATTTTAATCTTAGTTAAGGGTTTTTTTTTTTTTTGTTGTAGCTCTATATGAAAAATCTTATCAAATTTATTAATTACTGTGTTTATACAATTCTGCATGTTTAATTGACATTTTGGTCTAAAATGTTCATTTTTGTTGCCCTGTATGGAGAAAAATAATATCATCAAATTTATCATTACTTAATGTGATTATATAATTCAACATGTTTAACTGATGTATATTTTTGTCTCTCTGTAACACAAGACCCTGTCATTTTTTTACCCACAATGCCCTGTGTGTGTGTGTTTAGTGACGGATCTGGAGGTGCAGTTCTATTACCGCGGTAAGGAGGTGTGTCCGCCGGTGAACGTCAGTAACCCGCAGGGCTGTCGTCTGTTCTACGGCGATCTGGGGCCCATCGTCAATCAGGAGGAGCTGTTCGGCCCCGTCAGTCTGGAGCAGGTGCGCTTCCCCTCCACCGAACACATCCCTAACGACAAGCAGCGTGTGTTCACGAGCCGCCTGCTGGACGTCATGGACCGCGGCCTGATCCTGGAGGTGAGTGGACACGACATCTACGCCGTGCGCCTCTGCCAGTGTAAGGTGTACTGGTCCGGCCCCTGCGCGCCCAACCCCAACACTCCCAACCTGATCGAGCGCCAGCACAAGGTCAAGCTCTTCTGCCTCGAGTCCTTCCTCAGCGGTGAGTGATCGCAGTCACATGACACATACTATAAATTATATAAATGTTTTCATATTAAATCATATTTGTCAGTTTAATCTTATTTTATTATATGATTCCAACTTTAAAAAAAAAGACAAAACAAAACATTTGTGTAATTAATAGCGTGTGTGTGTGTGTGTGTGTGTGCAGGTGTGATCGCTCATCAGCGTGGCATGCTGTCGTCTGAGTCTCCGCTCTACGACATTCATCTGTGTTTCGGAGAGGAGTGGCCCGACGGCAGACCCCGCGAACGCAAACTCATCATGGTGCAGGTCAGACGCTACGCCACGGCTCTTATTCACACAAATACAGGAAATATAAACAAATAGACATATACATGGGTGCAGGGCTTTCTGTTAGGGAATGAACTATGAACTCAAAAATAAAGAAATAAACACATCAATTTATAACTAAAAAACACATATGGAGGACTTTGTATTAAATGCATTTGGGAATGAATTGTGAACTTTAAAATATAAAAAAACATTATTATTAAATACGAATAAATATAAATGAGTGAATAAAATAAGACACGAGGAGGACTTTGTGTTAAATAGGTTAGGGATTAAATTATGAACTTTATAAATAAACAAAAATACATGTGAATAAATTAATGAATAAAACTTGTAGCAAATTTAGTATTAAATATTTTAGGAAATTAAGAAGTTTATAAAGAAATGCAAAACAAAATTGCATAATCAAACTAAATGTATAAATAAAAATGAAAATGTAAATAAATCAAATGTCACAAGTGTTTTTCTTTAAACCCCACGTTTAACAACGATCTATAATAATTAGAGGTTTTTAGCCGATAATAGCTAGAAATTATACAGCTATGATGTACTTCATTTTCATATTTTAGCACTTTTTAAAAATATATTATATATTATTACTCTTTATTTTCATACAATTAAAAAGAAATGTAAAATTGTTCAAATATTTTCAAAGTAAAATTTGATGAACCTATAACTAACTTTGTATTACCAATCAAGTAAAATATGATTGATAACTTCGAATCAACAACTAAAATACAAATATGATGTTTTTATAATAAATAGAAAATAATAATTGATATTGGTTGTTTTTACCAAATTAAATAGTCCCACTTTAATGCTGCCACCCACCAAATATATACTGTATTTTAATATTATTTATGACTATTATTATGTATTAATCTATTATTGATTGGTATTATAGTCAATACATTTAAATAAAATAAATAAAATACAATTAATCATGTAGAAACATGTACGAATATGTTGTTTATATAAAATAAACTGATATTGGTTGCTGTGCTGCATAAATTATGCAGATGTTAACTGATGGAGCAGTCAGAACCATCTGTGGGCGGGGCTTGTTCACTCAGTGTGTGTCTCTGTGTGTGTGACTCTGTCTGTCTCTGTGTGTTGTGTCTGTGTGTGTGTATGACTGTGTGTCTCTGTCTGTGTGTATCTTTGTGTGTTGTGTGTCTCTGTGTGTGTGTGTCTGTCTGTGTCTCTCTCTCTGTCTGTGCGTGTGTCTGTGTGTCTCTCTGTCTTTGTGTGTCTCTGTGTGTTTCTGTGTCTCTGTGTGTGTGTGTGTGTGTGTGTCTGTCTGTCTGTGTCTCTCTCTCTGTCTGTGCGTGTGTCTGTGCGTGTGTCTGTGTGTCTCTCTCTGTGTGTGTGTGTGTCTTTGCGTGTCTTTGTGTGTCTCTGTGTGTGTCTGTGTCTCTGTGTGTGTGTGTGTGTGTGTCTGTCTGTCTGTGTCTCTCTCTCTGTCTGTGCGTGTGTCTGTGTGTCTCTCTGTGTGTGTGTCTTTGCGTGTCTTTGTGTGTATCTGTGTGTGTCTGTGTCTCTGTGTGTGTGTCTGTGTGTCTCTGTGTGTGTGTGTGCGCAGGTGGTGCCGGTGGTGGCGCGGATGATCAGCGAGATGTTCTCGGGCGACTGCACGCGCTCCTTCGACAGCGGCAGCGTGCGGCTGCAGATCTCCATCCCGGACATCAAGGACAACATTGTGACGCACCTGAAGCAGCTGTACCGGCTCCTGCAGACGCACCAGGGGCAGGAGAACTGGCCGCTGCCGCCCAGCATGCAGCTCCCGCAGACGCAGCACTGACGCAGGTGACCGCTTTTATCAGCCCTGCTTCTGACGTCTCAGCTTTTACTGCGGGCGTATGATGGACGTGTGATCGGCTTTCTCACACCTTTCTCGGATCTCGTATGTTTTTAACCGCATCATGTGTTTGACGTCCTATCATGTAGATTTGTGTATTAATGTTGTATGGATTTATCAAATAAAAAGAGAAAAACACAAACTGAGTTTTTGTTCTTTCTTTGTTATTCAGTGTACTTTGTTCGTTTTTGTTTTTGATTGTGTATACATGCATACATGCATACACACACACATATGTATGTATGTGTGTGTATATATATACACACACACACACATATATACACACACACACATATGTATGTGTATATATATATATATATATATACACACACATATATATACATACACACACACACACACACACACACTTGTGTGTATATATGTGTGCGTGTATTCATTTTTGTGTATATATTAAACAAGTTATATCAAAATAGTGTATATTAAATTACAATATTTATGCATAAGTGATTTAATATATAATATCTAAATATTATATTATAAACTTACATTTATCTTGTTTATATAGAATAATGTAATATTTAGATGTAAATTGTTTCATATTTTTAGGTATAGTTGAATTACTGTATATTGTCAAAATATTTTGTATATGATATAAAAGATTGTATAATATTAATTGATAAGTGAATGGTAATTACATTTCATCTATATTTAACAACTTGTATGTAAATACGGTAAAATATAGGTATAACTAATTTGAAATATTTAAATAACTTAATATAATTGTCTATATAATGTGTGTATATGTGTATATATATAACTGATACAATATACAGTAAATATTTATGCATACTTTAATGTAATCTAAATATTACATATTAAACGAGTTATATGTATTATAATTTGATATTTAAATATAACTTCTAATATAGCATCTAAATATTACATATATTACATATGTTGTTTAAAAATATATATAAAATAAATTGGATTTACTATGTAATATCTAAATTGTACAAGTCATGTTAAAACAACTACTGAATAACTAATGTATATCATATTTCACTAATATATAATATTAAAACTAACAAAAACAATATCTTGTTTTTTGTGATATTGTCTACATATACATGTATAAAATAAGTTATTATATCAATGACAATATATAATTTATTTAATATGTAATATCTAAATATTTCCTCTGTTAAACAAGTTATGAGTATTGACACGTATTTAGATATAACTTGTTTAATATAATATCTAGATTTAATAACATTTTATTACTATGTCAAAATATGTATATTAAACAAGGTATACCAAAAATATATTATAATATTTACCTATATGCTATATGTGAATATATTTTAATGTAATATTTGGACAAATTATATTAAGTTGTCAAAATAAAATGGACAACTTAATACAATTCATTTCTAAATATTACCTTAAGTTATTTTAGGCTATTTTAAGTCATCAGATATTTAGACTTCTATGAGCTGATCTAACATCACGTAGATTTGTGAATTTATCAAACAAAAAGAAAAGCTAAGTTTCTGTTGTTTCAGGCTGGTTTTCTCCTCTGTTATGACTCGCTTCTGGTTAATGTGAAACCGAGATATTGATTAAGCTCATACAGTATCAAACTGAATTGCTCATTTATTAAATGTGAGACATTTAAACTCTTGTTATCTAGAGCTGTTGGTCATAATCTCTGCTCGAGGTGTGTTTATCAGTCTGTAGGTGTTGTGTGTTATTTCTCCACCCATCTGAGCTCCTCCTTTAAGACGCAGTAGACTTTGACCTCAGGAGCGGCTGCTGTTCCTCCGTCCATCACACCATGATCTAACGCAGAGAAACCTCAGAAGATCTCAAGACACGGCTGAGAAACGTCTCCAAGAGCTCGTCTGATCTCCTCGGTAAGTGTTTTCAGTCGTTAGATGAACTTCAGACGTCGTCTTCAGGGGTTTGGATCTTCTCAAAGCGCTCAGATGGATGTTAATATCACATCTAAACTGCTTCTGGTTGGGTTCTGCTTCGATTATGACTGGTTTGATCTTCATTGAATAGTTAATCAGGACTCTTGGTGTATTTGTGATTGAATCTTTGAGGTTTTCTCGTGTGGTTCTCTAGCTGTTATGTAATTTTCCTGTGGTGACGAAGATCAGATTACAGTGATCTGGGTTTATGAGCTCGTAAACATGGGCAGATCGTCAGCTGCAGTATTTAACATAATCCATTACTGACTTTAAATGAGAACATGAAACACACAGGAGTCCCCGATTCCTTGATGCAAATACCATGGTATTCTTCAAGTACTAGTTTTACTGTGAAGATTATGAAGAAACGTTATATTGTTTACCATACAGTACCATGTGAAATATAATGGTATATGAACAAAATTGTATCTGAAGTTACCATAGTACTTTACCATGACACAATGAGGCTTCACATGGTAATACTATGGTGTTTTGAAAAATTGCATATATATATATATTGTGACGAGTGGCTGCCTCCCCCCTTCCGGATTATCACCACCCCCGTCCCTTATTCGCCGCCCTTCACCAGGCTCCCGACGGGAGTGGGCGGGTGAGAGAGGAGAGGCGCGGAAATTAGTCCGGTCTGGCGGCGTG
>JAFVLL020001583.1:0-25888 GCA_021397915.2 Tor tambroides
CGAGGACACCAGCGTGCATGCACGGGGAAGAGACCGGTCTCTCGAGGAGAGGCGCTCTCGGCATTTAAACGGCGGCGGTGATGAGGCCCTATTCGTTTCAGGTGTGCCTCATCACACGCCGCCAGACCGGGCTCATTTCCGCGCCTCTCCTCTCTCACACGCCCACTCCCGTCGGGAGCCTGGTGAAGGGCGGCGAATAAGGGACGGGGTGGTGATGATATGAAAGGGGGGAGGCAGCCGACTCGTCACAATATATATATATATAAACTTGTTTTATTTCAGCTACGTTTAAACTTAAAACTTTCATTTAAATTATTGAATTGCTTCTATTAATGTTTAAATTAGCTTTTATTTTTATATTTTCTTATTTTATTTTAATTTTATTCCATTTTAGCACTTTTGTTGTGTTTTTGTCTTTCTTTCTTTTTTTTTGTATAGTTTTTTCCTCAAGTCTTTGTACAAAAGGTGTTAACTGCAACAAAACATAGATAAACACACCAATACCAATATCAGCAAAATCAAACAAAAATCAAACAAAATATAAAAATGTGCTGTCAAACAATTAATCATGATTAATCGCATCAAAAATAAATGTTTTTGTGTGTGTACTGTGTATATTTATTACGTATATATAAATACACACACATACAGTATATATTTTGAAATATTTGCATGTATTTGCATGTATAAATTTCTATTCATATAATTTATATATATATATATATAAATATATTTCATAAATAAACATAACATGCATGTGTGAGTGTTTATATATACATGACAATTATCCACATTACACACAGATGTATGATGTAAACAAAAACTTGGATGTGATTAATCACGTTTAATCATTTGACAGCACTAATAAAAATATAAATAAAATCTCTAGGGGTAAGGATTTACATATCGAATTGGAATTTCGAATCTTGCCTATAGTCGACTGATAGTCGAATCATATTTTTGGTGTCGGGGGCAAAACACATTACCAAGAGTCAAGTCAGACAGACGACAGTCGTTATATGCTTCATAGTTATTATTATTCTGCATTGTTTGTCCTGCTTGCACTGAGCGATGAAGAGATATTCACCGTAGTACTACAACGAAGGGCTTTACTGCAGCATTACTCAACCAAATTCAAGATAAATATGATACACCATATATATAAACCAGCTGAAATGTTCTGAAATCACTTGCACCCTACCTGATCGAAAAAATCCAGTCTTTCACTCTGCCTCAGTTTGAGTCTTGTTAAAGATTTAAATCCCTGTCTCAAGATGCTCCTCTGTCGGTCACGGATTATAGAAAGTGAAACTTAAATCTATAGCGGTGGTTGGATTTATTCACGCATATAAAGCTTCTTTCTTTTCAGATTCTTATTTACAGCATTCTCATAATAGCGTGTATATTAACTTTTTGGGAGAAAACTGGTAGTTCTGTGTGAAATCAGACATTGAGCACCCCCATATAGACAAAATGACATGATCATAATAACACCCCGCCAATATTCGACTGTGAGACTGGGGGTCGAATCAGGCTCCTCATATCCAAGCATCCAATCTTAGACTATTCAGGGTCACCCCTAAAAATCAGCCATATCAGCAAAAACAAACAACATTTTTGCATTCCATGCAAACCCGTGAGGAGGCTGTGTTTCTGTGTTTCTGGTCTGTTCATTCCTGATGTGGTTGTTGCTGTAGTTCTGGTTCCTGGTCCGGTGGAGAACCTGCGGGCAGAAGCTGCGTCTCCAACCTCCATCCAGGCCTCCTGGGATCCTCCGTCTCACGCCAGCGGCCCGATCCAGAGCTACAGACTGCTGTGGACAGAGACATCCACCGCCAAAGAGCAGGTCCGGGTCTGCCTGATTAACAAACAGCTCAGAAAATACAGGAAACTCAGTATAGGGCAGCAAAACGATTAGTCGCGATTAATCGATTCAAAATGAATGTTTATGTTTACATACTATATGTGTGTGTACTGTGTATATTAATTATGCATATACAAATACACAGACATATATGCATATGTATGTATTTGTATGTAAACACGTGTATATTATTTATATTATATATAAATATAAATATTTTACATATAAATCATACATACAACATATTTTCCTTAATATATACATGTGTGGGTGTGTATTTATATATAAATAATCAAAATACACAGTACACACACGTATAATATGTAAACAAACTTTTATTTTGAGTCGATTAATCACGACTAATCGTTTTGCAGCCCTCAAACAATCTGAATTCATTTTTAAATATATCCTACTAAGAACCAGAAAAAAAAGTTTTGTGAATTTAGTATTTTTTCATGTCATTACTTTGTTTAGAGCATAAGAAGAAAATGGAAAAATAGCATTTTTGAAAAATGATATTTTATTCATGTGTTATGTATAAAATGCATGAATAGATTTGAAAAGGCAAAAACAATGTTTGTTTGTTTTTTAAATCACTAATTAATTTTTAGGTTTCAGGATTTTTTTTATACCAAACTTTGTTGAAGGATGATTCTCAACTATGTTATAAAATATATAACAAAATTATTTGATATACCATTTTGCTTTGCAATATATGTTTTCCCATTAAACACAGTGTATCTATACACTGTAACTAATTTGCATATTAATGTGCTGTTGGGACAGCATGTTGAAAAACGAAGTGTAATAATGCGAGTAATAATTGGCCAGATTTTCATATTAATATCTAAAATGTCATAAAAATATTGATGTTCCTATTCAATTGTTTTGTCTCCCAAAATGCAAAATAAACATGCTTTTAGTCCTCTACAGTGGACATGTATGAAATGATGTCCTGTTTCATAACATTGATTTGAAACCCCATAACATTTTCCCGAGATGTTGATTTATGAAAAGCAATTTGAAAATGAATCATATTTAAATGATAATTACACCTGTGACATGTTAAGATCTCAGAGAAATCCACTAAAATGTTCTCTACAGAGACAAAAACTCCTAGTTACTCCTTTCTAAAGTAAGATTATTACATTGCTTATTGCTTTCTGGCAACGGTAGTTAGTTACACTGCTAGTTACTGCAAAAAGTACTATTATTACTGGAACTAGTCACTGCCTGACACTCATTAGCTCGTCATAGGGTCTGACCGTGGTGTTTGTTTGTCTCTGCCGGTCAGAACGTGGAGGTGGTGGGTCAGAGCTACAGAATGGAGGGACTGAAGAAGTTCAGCGAATATTCGTTAAGAGTGTTAGCGGTCAATCGACACGGGCCTGGACTCTCCGATAAAGACACGCTCATCACCACGCTCTCAGACGGTAAGACTAGTCAACTCTACCGCTAACCAGCAGGTCAGAAAGATTGTGTTTAACGCACATCAACAACACCACAAAACTGTAATTAGCAGTGGGATTTTCTTTAAGCTCAGCGTTTGGGAGTTTGGTTCATGTCAGTGAGAAAACATTTCAGATGCAATGAATTTGATGGTGAATTTGTTGAAATTAATTAAAACTCGGTTATTTACAGCACCTTCATAATTTCAATAAAACATAAAAAAGCAAAAACACTCTTTATTCAT
This sequence comes from Tor tambroides, assembly GCA_021397915.2. Classification (NCBI taxonomy): domain Eukaryota; kingdom Metazoa; phylum Chordata; class Actinopteri; order Cypriniformes; family Cyprinidae; genus Tor; species Tor tambroides. The sequence goes on from JAFVLL020001583.1 coordinate 3,558, forward strand.
CATTTTATAGATGTAGAGGTACAAAAATCTTGCTTTTTTGGTTAAAGTTTTAATAATTTTGTTGCATGCTTTTGTTTTTTATAGTTTTTAGTCATTTTTATTTAAGTTTTAGTTTATTTTAGTAGTACCCCAGGTTCAATAAAAAAAAAACCTCAATCAAAAATAGAAATTTGTTTTTATTTTTATATTTTCCATTTTCATTTTAATTTCAGCAGTTTCATAATTTATAGTGTTTTTAGTTTTTAGTCATTTTTATTTAAGTTTTAGTTTATTTTAGTAGTACCCCAGGTTCAATAAAAAAAAAAAACTCAATCAAAAATAGAAATTTGTTTTTATTTTTATATTTTTCATTTTCATTTTAATTTCAGCAGTTTCATAATTTATAGTGTTAGTTCTTTTAGTTTAGTTAACTATAATAACCCTGGCTGAAATAAAACTTTTTAATATTTAATTATATTTCAACAGCATTTATTCTACAGACTTTTCTAATGGTTTTAATTTTAGTTTTAGTTAGTTATAATAATCTTGCTCCAACCAAAGTGATGTTAATGCATCTGACCTCGTAATTATGACTTCACAGCTGATAATATGATCTTCCCAGAAGGATTTGAGCTCATCATGATCCCTGTTGTCCGTTGGTCTGTTCCTTCAGCACTGAAACACATCTTCCAGCCACCTGAATCTCTAATAAACCCGTGATTCACGAGTGCGATCGGGAGATATTTCCATAAGCCTCCAGTTAATCACGCACTAATGACGGCTTTGATAATATTCCGGCCGTAACATCTGAAGCGTCAATCAATTTCACGGCGTGTCACTCAGCTCTGACAGTCTGACATGAGACGTTTGAGACGCGTCTGATTTGTTTGCAGCTCCACTGCGTCTCCATTCAAGGAGCAGCCGGGATCTGCCCTCGATTTCAATTAGAGTCCCTAGAGAGAAAACACACACACACACACACACGCTTTCCTGATCAGAAAATGAATATATTTATTCATAGTCGCCATCTTGGCTCAATTTGTCACAATGCATTCTGGTATTGCTGCTTCAGATTTGGCCAAGAGAAGCCTTGTGCGCTTTCATTTGGATGAAAAAAAAATAAATAAATAAAATCATATATATAATAATAGTATTTTTTCTAGGAGAAGCTGTGTGCACTTTCGTTTGGATGAAAAATAAAACAATAAAATGAAATAAAATAAAATATTAAAAAAATAATTAAATAAAATATTAAAAAATAAAATTAGATATTAAAAAAAGAATTTAAAAAAAATGTAAAAAAATAAATAAATTTAATTTAATTTAAAAATAATAATAAAATACAATAAAAAAATAAAAAAATAATAAAACAAAATATTTAAAAAATGAAATAAAATAAAAAAATATATAAAAAATAATAAAACAATATTAAAAATAAGAAAATAAAATATTAAAAATAAGAAAATTAAATAAAAATTTTAAAAATAATAAAAATAAATAAATAAATAAATAAAATGAAATAAAAATGACTTGATCTGTGCATCATCTGAATCTGCTGGAGCTGATGTAGCTTGAGTTTTCTGATGTTAAAGCCGTATGCCGTCTGCTGTTCATCTCTCTGTAGCCTGAAGGCAAACTGTTTTAGCAGCAGCTCAGTGCCGCAGCGGTGTTTGAATGTTAAAGCGGGTTATATTTCCCAGCAGCCCTTCTCATTAGTTGTCTAACGTCAGGCTATTGATTTATGTGTTAACCTCAGGATTATGTTTGCAGTAATTCTCAAAGATTCAATCACCGGCTCTTATCAGCATCACCCAGCTTGAATTGTCTGAATGGAGCCTGTCGATGTCATCCTGTAGATTTAGATGTGTCACAGGACAACACACGGGACACAGCGATGTCGATGGACTTTCTATTTTAAAATTTTTTGTTTTGTTTTGTTTTGTTTTGTTTTGTTTTATTATTTTGTTTTTTATTTTATTTTGCTTTTTTATTTAGTATTTTATTTTAGCATTTAGGAGATGCTTTTATCTAAAGTGACTAACAAATGAGGAATACACTAATTATATTATATTATATTATATTATGTTATATATTTTTTCTTTTATATGTTATATTATAAGCCCAATTTAATATTTAAATGCATTTTGTGAATTTCTGTCTATCATGTAATGTAAAGCCTGCAGTGCTGAAATCAGCACCGGTCGTTAAAAATCCCATCAGTGGAGCACTGGTTTATAGCTGATGTAAAACGAGGAGGTGCAGCACGTGGCTCTTTAAGAGAGACAGCGAGACGAGCACGAGCTTCTTAACATGCTGCTCAGACCTGCTGCATTCTCCCACTCGCTCCGATCCATTCCCATCATGCACTCCTCTGATTCTTTGTCTCATATTGGCGTGATTTTCTCCAGATGTCTGTGCGAGCAGCTTAACCCGCACGTGTCTTTCTCTCATTGGCCGCAATGTCTCTTTGCATTAGCTTCAGTGCGGCTTTAAGAGGCTGCGGGAGTTTATTGCGTGTCAGCTTCCATTAGAGACGCGCGGCAGAATGATTCAAATGAGCCGCTGCTGCTCCTTCCCCATTTCACTGCTTAATTAAAGGCGCTCGTGTCACGCTAATGAAATTGTGCGATGGCATTCTACACACACACACACTCTCACTCAGTCACTCATACACACACACATATGCATACACATACACAAACACATACTTAGACGCATATGCGTGCACACACACTCACACACACACAGATATCCATGCACACATGCATGCGCATGCACACACACACACACACACACACACACACACTCTCTCATATGCATGCACACACGCACTCACACGCGCATGTCCACGCACACACATGCATGCACACCATTACACACACGCATATACATGCACACACACTCACGCACACACATGTGTGCACACACATACACACACACTCTCATATGCATGCACACACAAATGCATACATGCACACTTTTGCATGCACACACACTCACACACAGACACACAAACACACACACACGCGCACATGCATGCACACATAAACACTCACTCACACACACGCATATGCATGCACACACACATGCATGCACACAATCACGCACACACATATGCATGCACACACGCATATCCATGCACACACACTCACGCACACACATGCGTGCACACACATACACACACTCTCATATGCATGCACACACTTACGCACACACATACTGTATGCATGCACACACAAATGCATACATGCACACTTTTGCATGCACACACACACTCACACACACACTCATGCATGCACACACTTGCTCACACATGCATGCAGACACACGCATATGCATGCAGACACACACACGCACACACATACACGCATATGCATGCGGACACACACACTCATGCATGCATACACTCGCTCACACACACATGCATGCACACACAAACATATACATGCAGACACACACACACTCATGCATGCACACACTCGCGCACACACACATGCACAAACAAACATATACATGAAGACACACTCACACTCTCATGCTCTCTCATGCATGCTTCCATTCACACATGCATATACATTCAGACACACACACACACACACACCCTTGCTCACACACAGTCTTTAGGGTTAATCATGCCTCCAAACTATTAGTCCAAACACACGCAGTGAGTCCTCAGATAACCTTCTGACCTGCAGAGCATCTCAGATACGGCCTGTTTATCTGAAGCCTCATTTACAGATTGATTGTGTTCCTCTGATGGAAGAACATGCGTCTGCTGCTGTCCAGCTGGAGAGAGATAGATTCACTAACTTAACTAAACCGGTTAACCATCTCCATGGCCATTAGGTGACCCGTGGGGCGCATTAGTCCTGATCCTGATGACTGTGGTGTGTGTTTGTCTCCGCAGTGCCCAGTGCTCCTCCGCAGAACATCTCACTGGAGGTCGTCTACTCACGGGTGAGTTATGATTCAACAGCATTCACTAAGTATTAATTATGCTGCAAAACACAAGAGGTGACTGTCATGCGACATGGACTCAAATGAACCTGAAGTGTTTTCCTGAAGTCTTGATTTCAGCTCTGTATGGTTGGGTTGAGTACGTGTGTGTGTTATGAAGAGCGCTCAGCAGGGCTTCATTCATTATTCATTCACATTATGAGTGAGTGTGTGTGTTTATATCAGTCAAGCTCTGATAAACCAACACTGGAGCAGTCAAACTCACATTATTTCCACTCATGAGACGATTCGGCTGGTCTTCTTTGACTGAATCTGCAGGTGATGTAGAGAGTCTGAACTGTAGAGGTTTGGATCAGGCTCTCAGATGTCATGCGTTCATGCACACAGTGAACTTGTAAAATGAGCAGATCTGTGTAAAACACACGAGGCCAGAAACACTCATGCACTGATTTCATTTCAGAATGAATGCAATTTCTGTGAGGTTCAACACACACACAGGTGACAGGATATTACACGCATGATCATATCATGCGTAATGTATAAAGCACTATAGAATAAAGGTGTTTTGACTGGTTTTGTTTAACGGTGTGTATCCAGTGCAGTGCTGGTGTAGCGTCTCATTGGTTTTCTCTGGATTGTGTGTGCGTGTGCGTGTGCGTGTGCGTGTGCGCAAGTGTGTGTGCGAGTGTGTGTGTGTATGTGTATGTGTGTGTGCGAGTGTGTGTGTGCGCGCAAGTGTGTGTGCGTGCGTGCGAGTGTGTGTGAGTGTGAGTGTGCGAGTGTGTGTGTGTGTGTGTGTGTGTGTATGTGTGTGTGCGCGAGTGTGCGCGAGTGTGCGTGTGAGTGTGTGTGTGAGTGTGTTTGTGTGTGTGTGTGTTTGTGAGTGTCTGTGTGCGTGTGTGTGTGTGTGTGTGTGTGTGCATTTTTGTGACAAATGAGGACATAAATTTGTATAATGACAAGGGTATGACATAGGTATTACAAGGAGAAGGTGACTTTTCAGGACGTTACCCCATGTCCCCACTTTTCAAAACGCTTATAAATCACACAGAATAATAGAAATAGCAGAAAGTTTCCTGTAAGGGGTAGGTTTAGGTGTAGGGTTGGTGTAGGACGATAGCACATACAGTTTGTACAGTATAAAAACCATTACGCCTATGGGATGTCCACATTTTTCACAAAAACAAACGTGTGTGTGTGTGAGGGTGTTTGTGTCTGTGAGTGTCTGTAAGTGTGTGTGTGTGTGTGTGAGTGTCTGTAAGTGTGTGTGTGTGTGTGTGTGTGTGCGTCTAGTACTTCAGCTCCCTTCATCGCACCCAAAGAAAAAGTGCTTTACAACTATAGGACAGGAAGAGCTAAATAAACTTATCACTGCATCTAAACCAGCAACATGCCTATTAGATCCTGTACCCACTAAACTACTGAAAGAGTTGTTACCTGTAGCAGAAGAACCGCTTCTCAATGTTAACTCATCGTTATCTTTAGGTCACGTCCGAAAACTGCACTTGTTAAAATTACAAATGACTTGCTTCTTGCGTCAGACCAAGGCTGCATCTCATTGCTAGTTTTACTTGATCTTAGTGCTGCGTTCGACACTATAGACCATGACATACTCATAGATCGATTACAAAACTATACGGGTATTCAAGGGCAGGCTTTAAGATGGTTTAGATCCTACCTGTCCGATCGCTACCACTTTGTTTATTTAAACGGGGAGTCATCTCAGTTATCACCAGTAAAGTATGGAGTACCACAAGGATCTGTCCTAGGTCCTCTGCTATTTTCAATATACATGTTGCCCCTTGGTAATATTATTAGAAAATACGGGATTAGTTTCCATTGTTATGCTGATGATACTCAACTATATATCTCAACAAGACCAGATGAAACTTCTAAATTATCTAAGCTAACAGAGTGTGTTAAAAATGTAAAAGATTGGATGACCAATAATTTTCTCCTATTAAATTCAGATAAGACAGAGATATTACTTATTGGACCAAAAAACAGTACACAGAATCTCTCGGATTACAATTTGCATCTAGACGGATGTACTGTTACGTCCTCTACAGCCAAAAACATGGGTGTTATATTAGACAGCAGCTTGTCTTTTGAAAATCATATTTCCCATGTTACAAAAACAGCATTCTTCCATCTTAGAAACATTGCCAAGCTACGAAACATGTTACCTGTCTCTGATGCAGAAAAGCTAGTTCATGCATTCATGACCTCTAGACTGGACTATTGTAATGCACTGCTAGCTGGTTGTCCTGCATCTTCAATGAACAAGCTACAGATAGTCCAAAATGCAGCGGCTAGAGTCCTTACCAGGTCAAGAAAATATGATCATATTACCCCAGTTTTACAGTCTCTGCACTGGCTACCTATCAAGTTCCGTATCAGTTACAAAATATTATTACTTACCTATAAGGCCCTTAATGGTTTAGCTCCTGCGTACCTAACTAGTCTTCTACCACGCTTCAATCCAACCCGCTCCCTAAGATCACAAAACTCTGGACTCTTGGTAGTACCTAGGATAGCAAAGTCCAGTTACGCTAATAATGTCTCTATTTGTTTCTGTCATGGGATTAACATCCCGTGGTAACTAGGAATTGCACAAGCTTCAGTCTGAGGAGGACCTCAGATGATGCCAACCCTCAGACAATATACAGTTTTGCCATATGTTAAATATATTAAGTTTCTACAATATATAAATATTGTAGAAACTTAATTTCCTGTAAAGCTGCTTTGCAACGATTTGTATTGTGACAAGCGCTATACAAATAAACTTGAATTGAATTGAATTGTGTGTGTGTGTGTGTGTGTGTGTGTGTGTGTGTGTGTGTGTGTGTTTGTGTCCTCCAGTCGTCACACTGTAATGAGCTGCTTTGTCTGAGCTCCCCGATAACGGATTATGACAGGAAATTGGGTTTCATTGTGTGCCTCTGCGCTTCAGCCCATCCAAAGACCAACAAAAGAGCCCAGAATGCATTCTGTCTGTCTGACGCTCTGCAAAATGATGATTGTGACATTAGATTGAGCAGCAGCCCATCTCTATCACACATCAGCTCAGCTCATAGCCATTATATCACCAACAATGTGTTTAAACAGAGAGTATTGGGAATCCATCTTTGAAAATCATCAGGCGTTTTACTGAGTATTGCGTGGGGTGTGCGACCCTGACGCTAATGATTCTCTCTGATATCCTTAAGAATTAAATATGAATGCAATGGCAATGTGAGACTGTGACGTTCGGTCCGAATTCACAACTATATTTCACCAAACTTGCTCTTTTCTAGTGGCGGAGGCACAGCGATGCATCATGTTCAGCGGCGTCGTTTTCAGGCTGAAACATTTTCATTTTTCACTGGAAAATTAAACTGTCTATTTGTGCATCATTTGCTGCGCTGCACGTGGTTATTAATGGCTGAATCAGACGAATGGCCTCTATAAACGAATACAGCCGGTGAGAGGGCAGGTCAGAGAGTGATGGGGCGCTTTATCTGAGTCCACACCAGCAACACTGACAGCATCTTAAATATTTATCGATTTTATGAGTCGTTAACTTGCTTTTCTTTCCATTAGGATTCAGCCGAGAGGCTCGTTTTGTCTGATGAATCAGAGCGATGTGGAATATAACGTTTACCCTGCAGATTAATTATGCGCTTCAAAACAGACCAGAGAAAGTGTTAAAGAATAAGACAATAAAAAGAGCTGACTTTATGATATTCATTATTAAAAGACCTTTTTATTTTTAATATGTATGCTTATAATGAAAGATAAAAACTGTGTGTATACATATATACACTATAATATAGTCAGAATTACAAGATATAAACTCAGAATTTGGATTTAAAAAACTCTTCTAAAATTAATAAAAACAATTCTAAGAAAAAGCATCAGATTTGTGAGATATAAACTCAGAATTATGATACAAACTCACAATTCTAAAAAAAAATAAAAAAAATAAAAAAAGACAGAACTGGGACATATAAAGTTAGAATTGCCATATAAAGTTGCAATTCCAAAAAAAAAAAAAAAAAAAAAAAACGTCAGAATTGCAATATAAAGTCGGAATTTCAAGATATTGTGATATAAACTCACAGTTCTAAGACAAACGTCAGAATTGCAAGATATAAACTCAGAATTGTGATATAAATTTGCAATTCTAAAAAATGATAGAATTGCAAAATATGAAGTCAGAATTGCGATATAAACTTACAGATCTAAGAAAAAAAGTCAGAATTGCGATATAAAGTTAGAATCGCAAGATAACGCCATATAGATAAACAATTCTCAGAAAAAATGTCAGAATTGCAAAATAAAAACTCAATACAAACTTGCATTTCTAAAAAAAAAAAAAAAGACAGAATTGCGATATAAAGTCAGAATTGCAATATAAACTCACAGTTCTAAGAAAAAACACCATAATTGCGAAATGAAGTCAGAATTGCGAGATATAAACTTAAAATTGTGATAAAAACTCACAATTCTAAGAAAATCCATCAGAATTGACCGTTTGCAAAGAGCTTGATTGACAGGCGATCTGACCAATCAGAACGCGGATATTATGTGCTATTATGTACATCTTGCCCGTCAGCTACAACGGGACTCCACAGAAATCCATGTTAAAACAGGGTAAAAAAGATCGACTGAATTGAAACTTTTTCAATATAACTAAATATAAAAATGTGCGGAGGGTTAAGCTGTGCTGTTGTTGGCAATAAGCTGAATTCCTTTAAAGTAGTTGTTTTGCGTACCAGAAAATCTGTCATGGCTTAAGTTCAAATACTGAGTGTGAAATAATAAAATAATATGTTAAAACGTGTGCTTTTATCATTCTGTGGACAAAATCCCATGATCTTGGCCCCAGTCGGGAGCTGTAATGTTATATGCATGTGTCCTCATCTGCTTTCAATGCAGCTAACCTTGCGTCGCTTCACACACTAATTAAACTATGACAGATCCTTTACTGCAAAAAAATGGTTATTGCTGCACTCTAAAGTGATGAAACTATGGCATCATGTGCTTTTTTAAACCATTTTCATAGGTTTCACGTTATATTGCTGGCTCGGAAAATATGTAAATGCTCATGCCCAGTAGCCACAGCTGTATCCCTTCTAGCCTTAACCACAAATCAGACAGGAGAGTACATTAAACTTGAAAAATGGTGTGAAATAAAACACTTTCTAATGTTTATTCATGTTCATTTCTTGCTTTAAGTAAATATGAAATGACGATCTGTTCACGTGTTTGAACTGAGGTAATACAGCGATCGGTCACAACACATTAAAGAGCCAGAAAACGAAAAATGACACAATTTAAAAGCTGAGAGTCCTGAGACCTTGTTTCATCTCAGAAGTAACCTGCTCTGTCTTCTCTGTCGGTGCTTGGTCAGTTGTGTTTTTCACTGCGTGAGAATGTGTGTGTCGTGTGAGAGCGGCATTGTTTGTTAGAATTGCTATATAAACTCGTAGTTATAGGAAAAACTGTCATAATTGTGAGATATAAACCCTTTCCAAGAAAATAAAGTAAAACTCCTAGGTCTATATCTCATCATTTTGAGAAAAAAGTCAGAATTGTGAGATAAAAAGTTGCAATTAGCTTTTTATTATTATTTGTATATTCGGCTGATGTCTCTGTTTGTGTGGGTTATGTTTGTACGGATCATTTTCATCGCTCTCTCCTGTAGGGTTATTTGGTGATGCTGTAGTGTCGTTCAGCGAGTGTTTGGACAGCAGCTTCTGCTCTCTGTCACACGGCTGACGGCTGCTGTCGCACTAACGAGCAATCCTGCCAAACGACTGTTCATAAAGCAGCTCCGCTCTTCTGCTTTCTGATGTTCGGAGCTCTTATTAGCTCCTCCGCTGGATTCTGCTGTTTCTGTCACAGCCGCTCTTCATCTGATCAGACAGACATCATATTTCATCTGATGAGAATCAAATGAGTCTGTAGGGACTGAACACAGTCTGTTCAGTGAGTCGATCTGCTGTGTCTGTAGATCGTTCCTTTGACCTTCAACATGAAGGTCATGAGGGTCAGAAACATACAAATGTATGCTTTATTTAAATATATATTATATTTTATATTTATTTTATTTTAGGGTTATTTATATACTATTTGCAGAGGTGGGTAGTAACGAGTTACATTTACTTCGTTACATTTACTTGAGTAAATTTTTTGGGTAACTAATACTTTTAGAGTATATTTAAAAATGGGTACTTTTACTCTTACTCAAGTACATTTTTAGTGAAAAAACGGTACTTTTACTTAGTTACTGTGGGCGACGCTCCTCTCGTTACTTTATCTTAATGCAATACGTAATAATAAAGTTAAAAATGCTTCAATTTATTCCAAACGCGCCGTCTTTTCTCTGGGCAATGAGCGATGCCCGTTCGCGAATGATTCATTCTTTTGAGTCAATTCTGTTCGAAGGCTCGATCAAACCAGTTGGCAAACCAGTGAATCGGTTCGCGAATCAGTTTGAATGATTCGTTCAGTTCTCTGCCGCACGCGCTGAGTCGCTGAAGCGGTTCTCACTCAGATAACACAAAGTTTAAGAACATCAAGAGCGTTGAAGACGTGGCTTTGGATCTACAGTCAGTTGAAAGCAAATCTGCAAAGGCTATGGTTTGCTAGCTATGAAGATCTTTATTAGATGAACACCGCGTGTGCTGTCGGTTCCACACAGGTATAGATTCGATTACAGTACACGATACCACTATGACGTTACCAGTTTGTTGTAAATGTACCTTATACATTAAATACAATCTAGAATTTATTCATTAAATAAGCTGTCACAGAGTATGAAATGAACACCCGCCAAACCCCCGTTAGTTCCAGGAGGAATGCCTTTGCCTAGACGCAGAAAATATTGATATTTTCACAATATTTACGCTTGCAGAAATAAAGGCTACATTTGTTTACATTTTGCGGAACAGACGGAAGTAGATCCGTCATATGCATTTATTTCCTTATGTTCAGATGTTCTGTAGCGGTCATGTGAGGAGATTCCGTGTCAGAGGTTATATACATACATAATTAATTAATATACTTAATAACATAATTAATATACTTTAAAATATAATTTAATTCAGTGATGCAAATCTGAATTTTTATCAGCTGTTACTCCAGTTTTCAGAGTCATATGATCCTTCAGCAATCATTCTAATATATTGATTTAGTGTTGTTGAAAAAAACAGCATATGCTAGTTAGGTATGTTTTGAAGCTGGGATGCTGGTTTGGGCTGGTTTATGCTGGTCAAGTGCTGGTCTTAAGCTGGTCGGACCATTTTAGGACCAGCACATGACCAGCTTAAACCAGCTAAGGACCAGCATAAACCAGCAAAGGACCAGCTTAAACCAGCTCAAACCAGCATCCCATGCTTCAAAACATACCTGTACCAGCATATGCTGGTTTTTTCAACAGGGTTTTGCTGCTTTTTTTGGAACCTGTGACATTTTATTCAGGATTCTTTTATGAATAGAAAGCTAAAAAGAACAGCATTGATAATAAATCAACATATTGGAATGATTTCTGAAGGATTATGTGACACTGAAGACTGGCTTAAAGGCTGATAAAAATTCAGATTTGCATCACTGAAATAAATTACATTAAAAAAAAAAACATCTTTTGAACGGCAGTGTGTGCGTGTATGTATAAATTTTATCTAAATATCTATATATCTAAATAAAAATAGACTATATTCAGTATATGATCCAAAGTAACTAGTAACTAACTACTTGAGTAGTTTTTTTATCCGATACTTTTTTACTCTTACTCAAGTAACTATTCAGACTATTACTTTTACTTTTACTTGAGTAAATATTCCTACAAGTACTTTTACTTTTACTTGAGTACAGTTTTTGGGTACTCTACCCACCTCTGACTATTTGAGTATTTATTAATGTTTTAAATTAGCTTTAATTTTTATATGTTCATTTTTTTAAATTCAAGTAATTTTTTGATGTTAGTAATTTTGTTTTAAGCTTTTGTCATGTTTTGATTAGTTTTTGGTTCTTTATATCTTTAATTACATTTTATTTCCATTTTGATCATTTTAGTAGTTTACTTGATTTCAATTAGTTGCCAAGCTACATTTCTAATTTTCATTTAAGATAAAGTTTTTCATTTATTATTTTAAGTTTTTTTCTTTTAGTAATTTTGTGATATGCTTTTGTCATTTTTATTAATTCATTTTAAAAATATTTATTTTTATTACAAAATTACATTTTATTCTAGTTTTAATAATTTTAGTACTTTAACTTGTTTTATTTCAGTTAGTTGCCAAAGCAAACTATGCAAAATGTGCTTTTGTCATTTTTATTTTATTTTATTTTATTTTTTTATTATTTCCATTTACTTCAATTTATTTTATTTCAGGTAGCTGCCAAGGCAATGTTTATTATTTTTAAGTATTTTTTTAATCTATTATTTATGCTTTATTTTATTTTATTTTATTTTATTTCTATTACCAAAAAAGTTAAGAATAACACCACTGATATGCAAACACAGCTGTGAATGCGTTTCTAACACTCGCTCAGTGAGGTTCTCTCCAAACTGTTGCTCCATCAAGACTGTAATTGATCTAAAAGAGAAACTGAGGATATAAAACACTTGCACTGATTGCACTGATGAAATGCACTCAGAATACAGTGCTGATGACAAACTACAGTATATGTCTATCACCCATTCATTTCAGATTCATAATATTGCATCAACCCATGAAAACACAAACACACACACACCGATCCATGCAGCAACACATTGTTCTGAGTTGATTCTCGCTGTTCAACACAAGATAATTAACACCATGATGGGGCCAAAAAGACAATACTGAACTACTGCCATAATCACACACACACACACACACAGGCTGTAATCAATTAAGGTTACTCTCCAAGCCCAGGAAGCAGTGCCAGTGAATGTTAATGAATGCTGAACATGCTGCTGGCCGCAGGATTGGTCACTGTTATGAGGCTGAAGCGGGACGGACGTGTTGCATTGGCAGCGGTGTGCTGTGAATTTTAATTGCTTTATTTGCATGTTAATGGGCAGATGGCACAAGAGCAGACTCACGATGCCACTGAGCGTATGATAGCATTCCTGCACTGTGCAGTTTATATCTGTTTCAGGGCCGTTTGTGAAGGTTAATGAGTCTGTGTTTGGGAATTTGGAGAGAGAGAGCAGTACTAGTACTAGTAAAGGTTGTGTTGACCTGCTGATGTTTCTCATCAGTAAGTTATGCTTGTACTAAAGACCCTGTCAAATCAATGCATTTCTTCCTCTGCTTTACTGAACAATTAAATGCCTTTCCCTGCATAATTAATAAGCATCCATACAGAATACAGATGGCTGGAAAGGTCTGAATGGCAATAAAAATGAATAGAAGCAGTAGTAATTAATGTTTTTTTTTTTTTTGGAAAGAAATTAATACTTTTATTCATCAAGGATGCATTAAATTGATCAAAAGTGACAGGAAATATATGTATGATTTTACAGAAGATTTCTGTTTCTAATAAATGCTGTTTTTTTTATTTTTTTTTAAATGCTGTATTTTTTTTATTCATCAAAGAATCCTAAACATGGTTATTATAGCTAAAACCATAAAAACCATAAAACACAAAATATTTTGTTACTTGGAGAAAAAAAAATCAACTTGAAAAAAAAAAAATTAATAAAATAGAAAAGTTTAGGGTTAAGTTGATTTATATTCAGTTTTCAAGGCAACATTTCTCATTTTCTTTTAGTTAACTTGATGAAAACAGAAAATATATATTATTATATTTATGTATGTATATACAGTGCCTTGCAGAAGTATTCATTTTTTTCATGTTTTGTTATGTTGCAGCCTTACGTTAAACTGCTTTAAATTACTTTTTTTCCACAACAATCTACACTCCATACACCATAATGACTAAGCAAATAACAGGTTTTTAACATCTTTGCAAATTTATTATACATAAAAAAACATAAATGACTCCATTGCATAAGTATTCAAACCCTTATCTGGGACAGTTGATATTTATCTCAGGAGCATCATATTGCTTGTAGATGTTACTACACTTTGAGTGAAGTTATCCTGTGTCAAATTCAATTGAATGGGTATGATTTGGAACGGCACACATCTTAATAAAAGGTCTAACAGCTGAAAATGCATATCAGAGCAAAAAACCAAGCCCTGAGGTCAAAAGAACTGCCTGTAGAGCTCAGAAACAGGTTTGCGTCAAGCCACACATCTGGGGAAGAGTTCAGAAAAAAATTCTGCTGCATTGAAGGTTCACAGAATCATGTAGCCTTCATTATCCATAATGGAAGACGTTTGAAACAACTAGAACTCTTCCTAGAGCTGACCTCCTAGCCAAACTGAGCAACTGATGGAGAAGGGCCTCGTCTAGACTGGTGACCAAGATGCTGATGGTCACTCTAGTTGAGCTCCATGATCATATATGCAGATGAGAGAAACCTACAGAAGGACAAACATCACTGCAACACTCCACCGATCTGGGCTTTATGTCAGTGTGGCCAGACCTAATCTTCTCAGTGAAGACAAACAAAAACCCTTGGAATTTGCAAAAAAGCACCTAAAAGACCCTCAGACTCTGAGAAACAATATTCTCTGGTCTGATGAACCTCAATTCCAAGCATCATGTTTGAAGAAAACCAGCTCTGCTCATCACCTGCAGAGTACCATCCCAAAAGTAAAGTGTGGTGGTAGCAGCCTCATGCTGTGGGGCTGTTTTTCAGCAGAAGGGACTGAGGGACTCATCAGAGTAGAGGAGAAGCTCAATGTACCAAAATATTGAGATAGCTTTAATGAAAACCCAGTCCAGAGCATTCAGAACCTCAGACTGGGCAGAAGGTTTACCTTCCAACAGGGCAATGACCCTAAACACACAGCAAGAGTGGCTTATAGACAACTCTGTGAATGTCCTTGAGTGGCCCAACCACAGCCTGGCCTTGAACCCAATCAAATATTTCTGGAGAAACCTGAAAATATGCATCTGCCCCCATCCAACCCGACAGAGCTTGAGAGGTGAACAGGTGAGGAGAAGAATGGCAGATAATTGCCAAATGCTGATGAGCAAAGCTTGTCGCATCAAACAAAAAAGACTTGAGGCTATAAAGGTGCGTCAGCTAAGCACTGAGTTAAGGGTTTGAATACTTATGCAACATACTTATTTCAGATTTTTTATTTTTTATAAATTTACAAAGTTGAGACAGTTCTGTTTTTGCTTTGCCATTATGGTGTATGGAGTGTAGATTGATGTAGAAAAAAAAAAGTAATTTAATGCAGTTTAACATAAAGCTGCAACATAACAAAACGGGAAAAAATGAAGGGGTTTGAATACTTCTGCAAGGCACTGTATATTTATTATTTATATTTATTTGATAATTTATTTGAATAATATAAATGTCTTTATTGCCACTTTTCATCAATTTATTACATCTTTACTGAATGAAAGTGTTAATTTCTTGGTGTTAACTATCTTTTGAATGGCAATGTATCACGGTTTCCACAGAAATATTGTGCAGCATAACTGTTTTCATCATTGATAATAATCAGAAATGTTTCTTGAGCAGCAAATCAGCATATTAGAATGATTTCTGAAGATCATGTGACACTGAAGACTGCAGTAATGATGCTGAAAATACAGCTTTGATCACAGAAATAAATTACAGTTTAACAGATATTCACATAGAAAACAGCTGTTTTAAATTCTAATAATATTTCACAATTTCTAAATCTATTGTTGATCAAATAAATGCAGCCTTGGTGAACAGAAGAGACTTCTACTTTCAAGAACATTTAAGAACAGAAACTTCAATAACTATGTTTGGTCATGTGTTTTAAACAGATGTGTTGATGTTTGGACGATCTGATGGTTTGTTTCTCGTCTGTGTCTCAGAGCATTAAGGTGAGCTGGCAGCCGCCACCTACAAACACGCAGAACGGATTCATCACCGGATACAAGATCCGCCATCGAAAAACCGGCCGCCGAGGAGAACAGGAGGCCATCGAACCCAACAACCTCTGGTACCTGTTCACCGGTGAGTCCTTCTGCAAGACACGCTTGTGCTTTCAGAGTCTTGGGGTCAGTTTTACTAAACAGGGCAAACCAGCGCTGATGGGTGTGGAAATTTCTGCGGGTGATTTACTAACAACACACAAATTACAGAACGCAGACATAACATCTCATTTACATATCGACCAATGCAATATACCAACCCCCAGCACAAATTAGAGCAGTCGCAAATAAGTAGAGTCATCAGGTGACCTAAATATATTATAAATAATGACCTAAAATGGATGTAAAATGTAAAAATGGGCAAAAAATTAAGAGTTGCGAGTAGTTTTGATAGAGCTGGTATTGCATGATTCCTAGTTGAGGGTTCCAAGTCATCTTTTATTTCCTGAAGCAAATTAAAAATAACATGGCTTGGCAAACTATATTTTTGTGTTGTTCTTGCATTCTAAATGAATGTGTGGAAAAAATCCTCTTCTTCTAGCATGTGCTCTCTTCTCTGCGGTGCCTCCTCTAGCAGCAATAACTGGGCCATTTCAAGTGCAAAATAGTTTAAGACATGCTTTTTTGGGGTGTTAAAAAATGACAGTAATTTGACGAGTGCAAACATTAGTAAAGCTCATTGCGTGATTCATTTGAATACTCTACTCCCATAAATTTTGTGTCTGAAAGGGAAACTCCTACAAATGCATATTCAACAAGGTCAGGCGCAAAAATAACTGTCCACGCCTTTTTCACAGTGCTAATTTGTCACTGCGCATCTTTAGTAAATCCTGACAGTACTAAAAGACAGTTTGCGCTGGTGCAAGCTGTTAGTAAAACTGGCCCTGGATGTTTTCCATCACATGCATCTGAATGGAAGAACAGATTCCCGTATTCCTCATGCGTTGCACTCCTCCGCTGCACGCTTTGTTTCTTTAACGCCTGATTCTATGCATGTTAAAGAAGTCGAAGCATCACGCCGGATTTGTCATCCTCAGGGGCTTCGGGAGCATAGATGTGTGTTTGTTTGAATAGGATGTCTGAATTTATTGGAAAATCATATTCATTTCCATTATTCCCTTGATGGATATCTCGCTAAGTTGCTATTTCCGAAGGGATTCATTTCACAGTGCCGTTGGAGTGTGTTATGCTAATTCCCCACGCTGCGGGTTGTTCAGGGATGACAGCGCCCTGCTATCATAATTGTGTTTTTTTATCTTTACACATGATGGAAATGCATCCTGATCTGTTTAGATGAGGTTTGGAGACCTTGTTTACCCCACTGCCTTGACTGATTGCTGTTTACTAATTAGAATGGCAAATAATAAGCGCACACGCGCGCTCTGACTCTGGCTCTTTGTTTATTGTCTGACAGGACTGGAGAAAGGCAGCCAGTACAGCTTCCAGGTGGCAGCCATGACAGTCAATGGCACGGGGCCCAGCAGCGAGTGGCACACAGCCGAAACGCCGGAGAACGACCTAGACGGTGAATATGACTGCAGACACAATGCAGCACAATTCCCTCTGTAGGGCGGATTAAACCAGTCCGAGGTGGTTAGGCCGGTCTGTTTTTATGGTTTTTGAGGGGTTTAGCACTAATGATGGGTGCTTGCTTCATGAAGCTTTGGGAGTCATTTGTCTCGAACCAGTGATTCAGAGCGTGTATCAAAGCTCCAAAGTCATGTGATTTCAGTAAACAAGACTTTTGTACATCAAATCTGTTTCAAAATGTTACAAATTTTCATAGGTTTGCTACTAGGAGGCATTGACCAGTATCCATCCCTCCATCCATCCATCCATCTATCTATCTATCTATCTATCTATCTATCTATCTATCTATCTATCTATCTATCTATCTATCTATCTATCCATTATCCATCCATCCATCCATCCACCCACCCATCCATCCATCCATCCATCTATCTATCTATCTATCTATCCATTATCCATCCATCCATCCATCCACCCACCCACCCATCCATCCATCCATCCATCCATCCATCCATCCATCCATCCATCTATCTATCTATCTATCATCTGTCTATCTTTATCTACCATCTGTCTATCATCTACTCTGTCATCATCAAATACGTCCATCACCATACACATGAGTAGCTAAATTAAATTACGTAAATTCGCAATACAATATAAAATAAATATATCTGTATATCATCTGTCTATCTATCTATCTATCTATCTATCTATCCATTATCCATCAAATGTCCATCACCTGCCATCCATCCATCCATCCATCCATCCATCCATCCATCCATCTATCTATCTATCTATCTATCTATCTATCTATCTATCTATCTATCATCCATCCATCCATCCATCTTTCATCCACCCACCCATCCATCCATCCATCCATCCACCCACCCACCCATCCATCCATCTATCTATCTATTAGGGGTGTGCAGCGGAGCCATTATTTGTATCTGTATTTGTATCTGTGACAATCTCAAAATTATTTGTATCTGCATCTGTATTCGGATAGATCTGGAAGTGGGCGTGGCTTAAACCGGATGTTTGTCAAATTACATGAAAATACCATTTTAAATGCAAATCTGTTCGGTTCGTAGTTTTCATTTAACAAATGTCTTGTGTAACTAAAGAAAGTATTCTGTTTTATTAAAATTATAACTTTGTAAATATCTTCTATTTAAAACTTAACTTAAAACTTAAACTTAAAACATAACTTTATTCTTCTTATTTTCCAGTGAAACTTTGTGTACAGATTTGACAAGAGACAAGCATCCACAATCTTAAATAAGAGCACTAGTAGAAAAAAAAAGAAGCTGAAAAAAAAAATAGAAATGGAAAGAAAGTGTTCAGTAGCCTACTCATAGCAGAATGACAATAAAGCTCGCTTGAACTTGAAATAACTTAGAGATCAAGTGTTGCGGGAGTCTATGATCATTTACGAGTATTTTATCAACAGAGCGCAACAAATCATTTGGACCCTCCAAAAGCCTTGATCAAACATAGCTTTTCTTCCTCTTGTATAATTAAATGTAATGCCGTTCACGAAAAGGGCTAATGTAATGCGTTTTTACAGTTGGATTTAAAAAAGGTTTGAAGTTTGGACCGTTTTTAGGATATTTTTGTCGAGTTGATATAACTCCAGACAAAGCTTTGATTTCTGAGAGACGCGCATAGACCCCAACGCAGCTATTGATTTGCGCTCATTTCATTCACATAGGCTAGTTTACACTCGTTCACTTTACACATCCAGGCCCATAGCTATGAGGTCCAGACCTCCGTAAATGTTTCATGTTCAAAAATAAAATTTGAAAACATATGAAAAATTATTTAAAATCTGCCATGGAATAGTGTCATATTATTTCATAGCAGCTACGGCGCAGGAGTGAAACTTGGCGTAGAATGCAGCCTCCGCTCATCGCCATGTTGCCAGATCTAGGTTATTATAGCGTCGGCTGGACTTGTTTTAATACTTAATTTAACGTTAATAAAGTAATTAGGGAATTAATAAAGTGTGAAGATGAAACGTTAAAGGTTAAGATTCTGTATCTATTTGAAAAACCAAGATTTAAACTTATTTTGGTGCATTTTTCAGGGAGTTGGTTGTGTTTGTTTTTTTTTTGTAGCAATATCTGGCAACACTGCTTAGCGACTTTTGACAGGCAGCAATCAAAAAGGCGCGCCAGTTTATTGTAGGAGACCACATTCGTTAGGCACATTCTGTGATATTATCTGTACGAAAAAGCAGTACTAGCCATTACATTATTTACTGGAAATCTTAACAACCTCCTAATGTAGTACTGTTTCCCACAGCAAACATGTGATTGTGTCTGCCGAATATTTTTTTCTGTTATTCGGATAAAATCGTTATTCGTTTTGAAGCCATTATCCATGCCTTTCCGAATAAGGTATTCGGCTTCGGGCACATCCCTACTATCTATCTATCTATCTATCCATTCACCTATCCATCTATTATTCATCCATCCATCCTTCTATCATCCATCCACCCATCCATCCATCTATCTATCTATTGTGGCGGGAGGAGCAAACGACAGACACAGTGGGTGTGGCGTCAGGCCTCGGAGAGGCTTTTATTCAAAAGTAGTATCAAAAACGTGTCCAAGGGGGAAAAGTGTCCAAAATAACGGGGGATCTGGTGTCCTCGACGTGCTTCGGGGTTGTGAAGGAAGGGCAGTGTTCAGAAAGGAAGGGCCCAGGTAAGGGGCGGAGTCCGGCGGCCGCACGCGCTCCCCTCTTCGGTCCGGGGTGCGAGGGGCGGCGGCTTCTTCCAGCGGCTTCGACCTCCTGCGGCCCGCAGCACGTCTGGGGGAATTCCACGGCCCGGCATCCTGGCCTGTCAGCCGTCACGGGTGCGGTTTCGTCCGGACTGCGGGTCCGACGGCTCGCGTCTCTGGCGGCGGTGGGAATCCCTCGACGCTCCCTTCCTGGACCCACGAGGACACCAGCGTGCATGCACGGGGAAGAGACCGGTCTCCCGAGGAGAGGCGCGCTCGGCATTTAAACGGCGGCGGTGATGAGGCCCTATTTGCTTCAGGTATGCCTCATCACACGCCGCCAGACCTGGCTAGTTTCAGCGCCCCTCCTCTGTCACACACCCACTCCCATCGGGAGCCTGGTGAAGGGCGGCGAATAAGGGCCGGGGGTGGTGATGATATTAAGGGGGGAGGCACCCGACTCGTCACACTATCTATCTATCTATCTATCTATCCACCAGGCTTAAACCAGTCTGAGGTGGTTAGGCCAGTCTGTTTTGATGGTTTTTGAGGTGTTCAGCACTTGTTTCATGAAGATTTCAAACCTTTGTAAATCATTTGTCTCAAACCAGTTATTCGGAGTGTGTATCAAACCACCAAAGGTCATGTGATTTCAGCAAACGAGGCTTCGTTACATCAAAACTGTTTCAAAATTTTAATCGCCACTAGGATGCATCAATCTCTGTGAACTCAAGAACCAAGGTGTATATGGATTTTACCTGATCTCTGATCAGTTTTAGAAATTTGTAGACATTTTAATGACACGTTTGTATAATAAAAAGGAAGAGTTGAAGTTAATAGTCTCATATTGGTCTGATTAACCAAACTCTCCATAAAATGAACAAAACAAACACTACAAATTTACACTTTTATTTATTTTTTTATTTTTTTATTTTTTTTTTTACAAATTTACACTTTTTATACATGTTCAGGCATTTTTGTTGCATTTACATTGTTTTGACCAGCGTGGGGTGTTTCAACCTCTTCAAAACAGTGAATTATTTTGCGAATCAATTGATTCAAAGTTTTGTACAGCTTCATTTCTCCCATCACTACTAGTAAGAACCATGTTTACTAAACACTGGTGATAAATCAATGACCTGAAATGGGAATGTTTTCTAGTGAGCTCCATTTAACCTGGAAATGTCTGATTCCCTGGGTAGTGTGCTTACTGCTGAACTAGTGTGTGGATTGAGACGCAGCCACAGGCTACATGAGGACACAGTAAGTCAGGCACGTCGGGCGATAAGAGGAAACGGCTTAAGCAGAGAATCGATGCGTCTGGCTTCAGCTTGTCTGAGTTTAGTGTGTCTGCCAGCACAATGAAAGTTAAAAGCGCACATCATTCAGCATATAATAGATAAAGATGTAGCTGACATTTACATTATCTTTCAGCTCTACGCAGAGCGCCGGCATCGTCTGTTCTAATGGAGCGCTTTGAAGACGTTGTTGGGCGTTAGAATGTCACCTTTGAACGAGACGCGGATCAAACGCGTGGCGTGAGGTTTGATCAGTACCTGCTTGAACTTCACTCTAGTTTGCTGGTTTGAGAGAGTCATTAATCAGAGACGCTCTGTGCCTGAGGGAGAGACGATTACGAGAGCGAGCCTTGATGTGAGAGAATACCGGCGCTGTGTCGAGCTTCATAAACGCTGGAGGAGTCGAGGCTTCATGCTCTTAGACGAGAAGAGAGTAAACAAAATGATTTTCAAAGCAAAAAACACCAGAACAGAAATAGAAGTGTAAATACGATGCATGTGGAGGAAGATCAACACGTGCAGTCAGAGGACAGAGAGCCAAGAATCACTGTGACCTCAACTCACAGGAAGATGAATTTATCATCCATCCATCAATCAGTCTATCTGTTCATTCATATATTATTCTGTCTGTCGATCTATATATTGTTTATCAATCTATCTGTCTATGTATCTATATATCTATCTATTAGGGGTGGCACGGTACACAGATGTCACGGTTTGGTACGTATCTCGGTTCGGGGGTCACGGTTCTTTACGATTTCAGTACAACAGGAAAAAAACAACAAATCTACTATGCTTGGTTTCTTTTCATTTATTTTGAACAGAGAGTAGTACAGTAGTAATACTAAATATTATATTACATTATATATATAAT
>JAFVLL020001584.1:0-22791 GCA_021397915.2 Tor tambroides
AGCTTTGTGGCAAAAATAGGCCAGTAATCCTTCACAGTCCAAGTACACTGCTCCATTGGTTCGTAATGATTACCAGATTGAGTATGGGGTCATTTTTTCTTAGAACTTCTGTGTTTGTTTATATCTGAGATGATCTGCTATTGGACATGCAGTTAGTTCTCCAAATTTGATTGGCCGAGAGGCATTTCAAGAGTGCTGATATAATATATAGGCTAAAGTATGATATAGGAAACAGTTCTCTGAGGAGAGTTTGCTTGTGTACCAAAGCTGCTTATAAGCATATTCAGTGAAATATATCTAGCTGAAGGCAGTAACAGAGAGAAGAAACTATGATGATGTTTGTTTTGATCTATGGCTAATTAGATAATTTGAATATCTGTCCATTTTCAGACAGATTCTGCTGAATATTTATACTCCATCTGCTTTAGGCTTCATTTCATTAGTCATAGCTTCCAGCATCACATATAGCTTTTCTCTAATCCATTTTCTCAAACCACGATAAACTTTAATGCTAATTGTGCACCCGAACTATAATTAAGTTTACAGCCTGATCAAATGAGTTTGTAGCCCTGCTATAAAAATGACTTTAAATCAGTTCGTTTTACTGTGCATTAATCATAATATCCTCTGTATCTGATCATCCTTCAAAAGAGCTTTGTTTAAAAGCCAGCCATTAATTAGGGTTTACTCTAGGCTGGCTCAAAGCAAGTCCCAACACTGATAATCCCATCTGATGCATCTGAGCTTGATAGCTCATTGATTGAGAAGCCCATAGCTTTTGTACATGGGAACACAATCGACCAGACTACCAGAGCTTCAATGCAGTTAGTTTGTGAGGACAGACTGACAACAAAGGCACAATTGATGTTCTGTGGAGCTTCTGAGGCAGTGGTGTTTAATTAGCCCATGTTGAAAGGCAAGAAAGAGTGTGCTTTACTTGGAGGATATTTTCGCAAAAATCTCAAGTGATCTAGATTTCTATTCACTCAAGTTTTACTTTTAGCATTGAATGCATGTCATGTTAAGATCAGTCTATTACATTCGTTTTCATTGTTTATTTCAGCATGTGATGCATGAGTGTCATCTAAAACAGATCTCTGATGTAAGCCGTAAACTCAACATGTGATCAGTTCCCAATGGAGCTTCATTGGCTTAGGGCTCATCCAACATCACAGCTCCTTGGTTTTTCTCCCCCAAACCCAGTTAAAACCAGATGCACATCATGTGAACTAAATCCCCCAATACGCCAGTGCGCGCAGTTATGTGTTCCATTCTCACAGACAAGTGTTTCCCAGAGCATATGCCATTTTAGGAGCACGGGAGCATATGGCACATTTAATTAGTCCAAGCTCATTTAATTCACCGACACACCTTGGTCTGTGGGATCTAGTTTATTGTGCTCTGGTCCTTTTGTGCTCGATAACAGAGGGCTTCATTGGGGTTCCCAGACTAGTGAATCTGCTTTATCCTTGCCATATTGCATTAATTTGAGCCACCTGAGCTAGTCTCACACTTTTTATCTGTTCCCGCTCAGTTTGTGATCTCAGTGTCTGTTTAGGTGACACTAGGGCGAGGTTTGACTGGTTAGCATGGTCCAGTTTAACCCCTGTTGCACCATATGGCTGCAAAAAACATCTTTTTATGGCCATTAAGAAAGTTTTGACTGAAATGTTTTTCAAGCAACACAAAAATCACAAATATTTTAGTATATTACAGTTGATGTTTTACCAGTGCCTGAATTTTTTTGAAAGACCCTTAAAAGTGTGAAATAGACATCATTTTTTCTCCCTTTAGGATATTTTTCTGCCGTTAGGAAAGGACTGTTTCTGTGGTGCCATCAGCCAGTCAGCCCTATCATTGCATCATTTTCCTGCAGCTCTGGAGAAATTCAACACAGGGCAATTTTTAGATTAGGGATGCACAGTATATTGGTACTAGAGTTTTTAATATATATTGCTATTGGCCGATATTGAATATGACATTGTGAAAATGGCAGATGTAAAGATCATAAAATAAAATCAAGTATTTTAATTACTGAAAAATCATTTTCAATGAGTTTGCTTCTTAACATTATAATGTACAATAAATAATAATGGATATTAATTTATTAGTAATATTAGCATTATTAACTGAGTGTTAGGTAAAAGCAAATGTAATCTAAATGTAAAAATAGTGTAAATGAGCATGCATAATAAACAATTTTTTATCAAGTGTTGGATATATAGTGTGTGTATATTTATCAGAATCTATGCATTTTGCAAATTACTCTATTGTTCTTTATAAAAATTATATTTAAGAAAGTATTGATTAATGTCCTAATGCATGCACTTGCATTGAGATCAGGTATTTTAATTACTTCAAAATAATTAACATCATTGCAATGAAATTGCTTCACAACATTATAGTGTTCAATATAATAAAATGGATGTTAATTTTAAGATATTCTAATAAATAATATATTTATTTATGCATTAATAAATATCAATTTTAGAAAGGCAATCTAAATGTAAAAATAGAGGAAATGAGCATGCATAATAAATAAATAACGGCATAATAAATAAATAATAAATATCCAATATTTGATTTATATTTATTCACTAATGCCGGTTAAAAAAAATTTAAAAAGAGGGGTCCGATAATTGACATGGTGATTGTATTTGTCAGAATTTAAATGTGTATTAAATATCACTCCATTCTTTTTAATTGTTATGTTGTTGTAGAGAATTTTTTGGGATAATTAAAGAAACATCAATCCCTTACTCTCTTAAATCTGAGCCTAGCATTCGTACTTTAATCTTCAGCTGAAAACAAATACAAACACATCTATTATCCTTCCATATTACCTGATAATGCCACGAGATGGACATGCTGTCTGCTTTTTTAGAGAGCATCTTTGTCCAGTAGCTCACTAGCAAGTGACTAATGGAACTAAATGGATCGAGGGAAGTTTATTGGCTTATCTGAGGACATACATGACTGAATCCAAGTGTATATGAAGGGGGTCTTATAAACCGAGCCAGTTATCTGTAATGGGAAAGATTAAATGCTCCTACCCCATTCTGACAATGTGATTTAGGCAAAAATCAATGGAAAGATATGGTATGCGAAACACAACACAACTCTCTCAGACTTTCCTTCCAAGCTTTTATGTAATCAATTTGGGCATGATTCAGTTTTGTCACTCTTAAAAGCCCTTTTTTTACCCCTTTTAACCTTTTTGTGAGTCTGGGACATGTGTCATAGTCTTCTGTTGTTGCTCAGTTCCCTTGAGGGTATGACAACTATCTAGTCATTATCTAGTCACTTCTACCCAAAAAGAGACTGATGATTTGCGTATGAAAGCATAGTGGCCATTAAATATACAGAAGTTGAATGTGAAGAATACATTAGTACCGCAGAACATGCTTTTTGTCACAAAAATGCTAAAGCAATGTTCTTCCACTGGGAGACACGGCCCTGATCCCTCAATCCATATTCAAGCTAGATCTGTGCGCCCTTGAGCATTGCATTCAGTGCTGCTGCGTATTATAATGTTTCATTGTTTAAAATCAATGGAAATTTGAATTGTTCAATACAAGGAACAAAGAATAAATTGTTCTAGTAATACTAAATAAAATCATGCACAGGCAGAAATTGAATTCGGAAGAAGTAAGATTGTTGAAATATATTATTTATATGTCTGATTCGTTGTGCTTCCACAGCATATTTGAGGTAAAGAACGATCCTAATCAATAACCTGAATCAATGGTCTTAGTCAATATGAACGGATGTGAAATTTTGTGCTTTTGTCAAGGTTTTTGAAAAGGTCATACTGTTATGTAAATGTTTATGTGAATTTATTTTTCTGATTTGATTATTAAAACAAAGAGTTCATCTATATTGAATGCAAGATCAAAGACCATCGCCCAGTGGCTACAGTGTCTCATGATTCTCCAGGGAAGTGTGTCTAGCGTGATAAGCGACTGACAAACTTGCTTTTGCCCCATTTGATTCACCACATCTGAACACAGCTACATGATGGGAATGTGGGTCAGGCATTTAAACCAGTGACCTAAAGATCCAAGCATCCATTCTAACTTGATTGTCAAGAGAAAACGAAAGAGCATAGATAATCCTTTTTGGTTTTTGCTGATTTACTCAGAAAATGTTTAGCCTGTAGCTTTGAAGTTTTGCCTCAAACATCTTTGACATTACCAATCGATTAAAGTTAGAACTTAAGTCAGATACAATTAAATTAATAATAATGTATGATATTACCTTGAATACATATAGCTAGATGGCATCTACCTTATTAGTGGGTGTTTCTGAGCCGCTATTTGTAGTCAAAGCCTGTAATATTGAGTTAATACATATTTAAAACAAACCAACACATTCTCACTAATGAAAGACTGTGAGTGACGACACATTAACCATTCCAAGATGGCGGACGCGACAAGTCGAATGTTGGCAACTACCTACACTCTTAAAAATAAAGGTGTTTCACGATGCCATAGAAGAATCTTTTTTGTCTAAAAGGTTCCATAAAGAACCTTTAACATCTGAAGAACCTTTCTGTTTCACACAAGGTTCTTTGTGGCAAAAAAAGTTCTTCAGATTATAAAAAGATAAGAAAGAGATGGTTCGTTAAAGATCATTGATTATATAGATTGCATAGATTTGTATAGGTAGTTACACCCTTCTGTATTATTTATACCCTTTTTGTATTATTCTGTGATGGTATGTGATAAATGTAACAGTAAAGTTCTGTGAATTTATGTATATGTACACCACCGCAAATTATTATTGACAGCAAAGTAAAGTCACAGTGAAGAGATTAAAAGTAAAACGTTTACAAAAGACTTCAGTGTTCAAAAGATTTTCAATATGATAATACTTAATAATGTGATACCGAAGACTGGAGTAATGTCATTGCAGGAAGAAATTACATTTTAAAATATATTCATATAGTAAATTTATTTTATTTCACAATATTACTGTTTTACTGTATTTTTGATCAAATAAATGCAAAAAAGATTAAACCCAAAACGTTTGAACGGTGTACTTTTTTCAGATGTATGTGAAATAGTTTGTATTTTTAGACTGTCAAAAATTATATATGCCTATATGCATTTTCTGTCATTTTCCTGCTGTTTTCTGTACAACTGTTCATGGAGACTGCCATTATGCAAATGGAAGTCAGGTCAGAGCATAATTCTTTTTCAGAAAAACACTGCCCGTAAACCTCCAAAAAGAAAGAACTGTGGTTGGTCATTTGAAATGAGTCACGACAGGAGACTGTAATTACCCCTGCTCACCCTACTGTTAACTATTAGATTTTATTTATCATTGTCTGGTTAAAAAAAAAGAAAGTGTCTATCTTTTTAATGATTAAAGATTATACTAGGGACAGTGAACAGTTGGCAAATCGGCACATCTGCGCAGCCACTTCTGTCTCATCAAGGCTTAATGAATGGCTCTTTGCACTCACAATTCTGTCATTCATGTGTCAGTCTCTTAACTGTCTTTCTCTTGTCCTCTCCTGACTCTGATTTAGGAGAGCCCTGCTGATCCTCCCAATTAAGACAGTATAGCTGCCCGGTCACCCGCCGCTCACAACACTTTCTGACTTATCCTGTTTTCCACTTCCACTTCCAGACTGATGGGGGAAGGAGACGTGAACTAGCAAAAGCTTTGACATCGACATTTATTTAAAGTAAATCACCCTTCCAAAAGCCACTGTACCAAACAGAAGAGCTGAAAAGATTTCTTGACATGTTGTCCATGAATAAACATGATTCATCCATGAAGTTTGGAGAAATTCAGCATTACATCACTTGGTCACCAATGGATCCTCTGCAGTGAATGGGTGCCGTCAGAATGAGAGTTCAAACTGCTGATAAAAACAACAAAATAATCCACAAATAATCCACACGCCTCCAGTCCATCAGGTAATGTCTTGTGAAGTTAAAAGCTCCATGTTTGTAATAAATAAACACACAAATAATTTAACTCTCTGTCTATAATATTGCTTAAAAAATCGTCTCGTCTGAATCAGGAGAGAAACATGCACAGATTAAGTACTGTTTGAAAACAGTCCAAAACAAATATCCAAAACAAATATTCAGTGATTTTTCACTGAAGGAAGCATTGTTATGGATTATGGACTCTTATTTTGGTCACAAGCAATGGTTTCAATTTAAAACACCTTAATGATGGATTTGTTTATTGCAAATAAACAAAAAAAGTTTTTTACTTTTCAAAATGTTAACTGATTGCCTGGAGTCATGTGGATTACTTATGGATTATTGTGATGTTTTTATCAGCTGTTGGGACTCTCATTCTGACGGCACCCATTCACTGCAGAGGATCCATTAGTGAGCATGTAATCCTAAATTTATAATAATAATAAAAAACTCATCTAATGTATCTCTTTGATGGCCTAGGGTTGAATATATTTTTAGAAAATATTAATTTCTGGGTGAACTTCCTTTAACAACCCACTTGAGGGGAAGATTATAGACTAAAATGCCTGTTTCAGGCTTCAGAAAAGCTGGAATGTACTGCTTCTAATGTTTTTTGTCATTTATGGTCTTTCTCTTTTGGAGCTTGACAGATCCAGTCTTCATTCACTTTCAATATATTGATTACACCACATGATTGTGCCATACATAGTAGATTATATATATATATATATATATATATATATATGACAGCATCATTGAAGTTTGTGCTGTTTTGGATGAAGTGAGACCTGTAGATGCAGACATTCATTATCAAATTAATGCAGGGACTACATGTGGATATTTTTTATAAACTCCTTGCATTCAAGACCTCAAAGCTTTTAGCATTTACTAGTATAGAGATGTTTTCGAAAAGATCTGGCAGCATTTTTCTTTTCCTTCATAGTGATGACCCCCAACAAAATCATATTACGCCCCAGACTTTTGTGTACTACATAAGTAAATCCATTAGCGCTAAGAGAATTTCCTTTTCAGAGCTCTGCAGGAAAATAGGGGTTCATGAGCAAGCCCAGCAGTTCTCAAGGATGCTGCTTTTCAAAGCAGCTGCCATCTCTTATGAGTTAATGTAAAATGACAAAAAAATAAAATAAAATAAAACATCACAAGATTGCTAAAAGCCACATGGGAGCTGGTGGAAGCTCATAAGAGCATTTAGATGGAATAGGTCTAAAGCATGGCATACGCTAAATGACTTATATATGGTATGTACAGCATAGCAAAACCACAATTTACCAAAAATACATCAGTGAAGTACCTTTGTGACCAGGTTAATCCTGTTCTTCAGATAATTAGCACATGGCTCTCTGCAGCCTTAGGTACAGCTTGAACTTTGAGGAGCTTTCTGAGTCACAGAACTGATGTAAGGGACTGATCAGATGTACAAACCTCAGGACATCTGGCCTGACCTTGCCTCACTCAGCTAAAAACATATAGTATTTAATGAGAGAAAGGGGAAAAG
This sequence comes from Tor tambroides, assembly GCA_021397915.2. Lineage (NCBI taxonomy): Eukaryota > Metazoa > Chordata > Actinopteri > Cypriniformes > Cyprinidae > Tor > Tor tambroides. The sequence continues at coordinate 7,459 of JAFVLL020001584.1, forward strand.
CTGAGTAAGAGAAGCCTGGGGAACAAGGTGACCACATCATGACATGTAGATTAAAAATCTGGCAAAATGATTGTCCAGTTATTAAGACTTTGATTTGGAAATGACATAGCAACTGTCATAATTTATGTAAAACATGATGTGAATCATTTTTCCAAATGAGTTTTTATTATTTTGTTAATCATAGTTTTAAAAATATAATGTATTTGTTTATATTTTAATATTTTAAGATTGAAAGTCTGTTTTAATGTGACCTTCATATAACAAAAAGTAAAGAGCTAAAATGTGTTAGTTTAAATAAAGATCAACCCATGGGACATAAAAGTTCCCGTAATTGAAGAAACACTTAGAAACAGATTAAAGTATGTGAACTGAACCAGAGAAGCCAAATTGGATTAGCTAAAAATTGATTACAAGAACAACAAAAAGAGAAAATAACGGGGAGGCACCTTGCAATACAGAAAATTGGCTGCTGAATCCCCATAACTCAGTTACTATGCAGATGTCGAAAATCTCATATCCATAAATAAAATTAGTCAAATAAGTCTGTACATTACTATACCTTTGGGTTTCACTTGCATCCTTATATCTTCTTCTTGTATTACTGTTGATGGCAAAAGAGAGAATCTTACTAACTCTGAAAAGATTTAAAGGGCATTCACAGAGGCCGTTTATATTTATTTCAGATCAGTCCTTGGAAATGATAAAAGTTAATGTGTACTGGATGCAATAACAAGAATCCATTGCTGTGGAGCTGGCACTTATCATGTATTCAGACAAACTAAATTATCAGGTCCTTTGGAGTTTAGGAATAAAGTAGTCTATGTTTGGAATTGGAGTTTGGAGTTTGGAACGAACAGCCGCTGATGCCCTAGAGCTCACATCACCGAAAACATCGAGGCAAACAGATGTGACCTTTATTAACAAACTGCATATTTGAAGTCTAAACAACTACATTCTCGCCTAAAAAACTACATTCCATGACACAAAAACAGTATTATTTATAAAATTATAGTGGATTTGGCATCCGCCATGACACCTGCTGTGAGAAATATACTGCAAGCGGAGTGATACAAACAGTGAAATGGTTGGAGTTCTGTTAGCACTAGAATATCACACTGCTGGAAAAGGCTCTCAGCCAATCAGATTCAAGGACCAGAAAGAACTGGTTATACATACATACACACACACACACACACACACACACACACACACACACACACACACACTCACACACTCACACACACATACATATACATATATATATATATATATATATATATATACAGTGCCCTCCACTAATATTGGCACCCTTGGTAAATCTGAGCAAAGATGGCTGTGAAAATAAATCTGCATTGTTTATCCTTTTGATCTTTCATTCAAAAAATTCACAAAATTCTAACCTATCATTGAAGTAAAACAAGTGAAAGTGGGGAGAATCATGATGAAATAAATGTTTTTCTCCAATGCATGTTGGCCACAATTATTAGCACCCCTAGAAATTCTTATGAGTAAAATGTCTCTGAAGTATATTCCCATTGATATTTACAGTTTTTTAGCACACCAGGGTGACTGAGAGCATGAAATTGTCCAGCCATGTCTTCCTGTTCCACAGGATTGTAAATATGAGGAACACAAATGTCAGCTTCCCTTAATCATCCATCAGAAGGAGTAAAAACAAACAATAAAGTTCTGATGTGCAGAACAAGATTGTTGAGCTTCACAAAATAGAAAGTGTCTGTAAGAAAAGAGCTAAAGCATTGAAAATCCCAATTTCCACCATCAGGGCAATAATTAAGAGGTTCCAATCAACTAAAGATGTTACAAATCTGCCTGGAAGAGGACGTGTGTCTTTATCATAATATATATATCGTGCGTCACAATGCACGGTGAGGAGGAGAGTTTGAGTGGCCAAAAACTCTCCAAGGATCACAGCTGGAGAATTACAGAGATTAGTTGAATCTTGGGGTCAAAAAACCTAAAATATCAAATAGCCCCTACATCACCACATGTTGTTCAAATGAGTTTCAAGAAAAAAACTCATCCAAAAACTCATCTTGGCTCATCCAAAAACAAACTCCAGCATTTTCAGTTCTCAGACACGACTGGAACTTCAAATGGCACTGGCTTCTATGGTCAGATGAAACACAAAAAAGAGCTTTCTGGCAACAAACCCACCAGATGGGTTTGGTGCAAACAGGGATAAAAAGTAGCCTATGCCCATGGTTAAATATACTGCTGGATCTTTAATATTGTGGGCCTGTTTTTCTGCCGGAGGTCCTGGACATCTTGTTCAGATGCATGGCATCATGGATTCTATCAAATACCAACAGATAAAAAACTTAAACCTGACTGCCTCTGTAAGAAATCTTATAATGGACCATGTTTGGATCTTCCATCTAGACAATGATCCAAAACAAACATAAAAATCAACACAAAAATGTGTCACTGAGCACAAAATGAAGTTTCTGCCATGGCTGTCTCAGTTCCCTGACCTGAACCCTATAGAAAATGAGTGGGGTGAACTGAAGAGAAGAAGCACCAACATGGAGCTGGAAATCTGAAGGATCTGGAGAGATTATGGATGAAGGAATGGTCTCTGATCTCTTGTCAGGTGTTCTCCAAACACATCAGGCATTATAGGAGAAAACTCAGAACTATTAGCTTGGGAAAACGTAATTGGGTGCCAATAATTGTGGCTAACTTGAACTAGAGAAAACATCTTTTTCATAATGAGATTTTCCTGCAATTTCCATGGTTTTACTTCAATGAAAGGTTAGAATTTTGTAAAATCTTTTAATGAAAGATCAAAACAATGCAGATTTATTTTCACAGCCACCTTTGCTCATATTTACCAAGGGTGCCAATATTAGTGGAGGGCACTGTATATATATATATATATATATATATATATATATATATAGTAGTGCTGTCAAATGATTAATCGCGATTAATAAGTTTTTATTTAATATATATATATGTACAACCCATTCACAACAGCATGCATGCATGTTTAATTTCACATCACTAAAAATGTTGTGTTTCCTCACAACTGTTTCCTTAACTGTTCCGTGTTGCAATATGTTAATAGGCTCCATTACTGTTCAGTGAATTGTTTACCATGCTTTCTCGATTTAGCCTCTAAGTGCTTTGATAATGAATGCAGTGCGCATGGACATTTGCAGAAAGCAGAAAAACAGAATGCATTAAAGCTCAGCTTTTTGTAGAGCAGAAAAATTATAAACTATATTGCATCTGTTTCAAGAAAGGTTTAGGTAATAGTGATCATAAGGCTTTAATAATTTTATCTGCTAATGTCAGTATCTACTGTATATTCAGTACGTAAGTGACAATATACAGTCAGTTAATTTTATATGTACTGTGTATTATATTAAAGCTTCTACGAAGAAACTAAATAGTGCATTGTGGTACATTTTTACAGTATGAATCAAGAGAGAGCAAGTCTGTGTGGAGTGACATGAGAGAAATAAAAGTAGCTTTGGTTTCAGATGAGTGATGTGCTATACGGTGTTGTCATGGTGATTGAGGTTATTAGAAACTCACAGATTTGTTACTACACAAAATATTATTTTATGGACTGGAGTTGTGTGGATTATTGTGTTGTTTTTATCATCTGTTTGGACTTATTCACTTATTCACTGCAAAGGATCCATTGGTAAGCAAGTCATGGAAAATTTCTCCCAGTCCGATGAAGAAACAAACTCATCTCCATCTTGAATGGCCTGAGGGTATGTCAATTTTCAGCATCCCACGTGATCGTTGCTGAGGACTGTCAAATTCACATTAACAGCTCCATTAAGGCAGGAATAAGCAATCGGATTTCTCACACTTCCTGTATTGTTGACAGAGGATGTTTCTTTAAAGACAAATGTACTGATTGCATGAAGAAAAATGACCTTCTTCTACAGTTTCTCACGTTGGTTTTTGTAATTTTGTAATTGGTTTATTTGCATAAAGCCCTAAACAGTTACACTGCCATCTCATTAAATATGATTCTAAATTATTAGAAGTTAAGAACAAACAAGGCACCAATGTAAAATTGATAATCCCCTTTCTTTGGGGCAATTAAACATATCACTCTACAACAGTCATGCTCCGATAAGAAAACATGATATGTATTTTCTAGATCAAAGCCAAGCAAACGCTTTGATTGTTTCTTGCGCTGTTGGTTGAAAACAGAGATGATAAAAAAAAAATCAATTCCCTACTGCCTGTTGTTTTAGGCTACTTTAATCAAAGAGCAGACATGTAAATAAATTATGCTTTCCTCAATTTCCTGTGTAGTGTTTTGCTCGCCCACTGTAATTGATCTTTCAGAAGTCCTTGTGCTGAGCCTGAAGACTAAGATGCATCTCAGTGGAATGGGTGGATGTGTATGTCGACAGAGATTACTGTATGTCTTGCGTATTTGATGCTAAACATGGCTGACAATGTGAAAAATCCTTTAGCAGGCCCTTTCAAAAGAGGAAACGCACATATAAATTATATATCATTATCATTGTTGAAATCTCTGTATTTATTTTGTTACTTATAGTACATGTTTTTGGTTGTGTTTTTTTATATGTTGTTGTTTTGCTTATATCTCTCAGCGCAGTTTTTTGTATCAAAAGTTTTTATCTTTAAAAAGAATTTGATTAAATACCTTTCAAAGCCTAAAGGATTTAAAGTTCCAATCCATCTGTCAAAGTGTGACAAAGGGAAGAAAGAAAGCTTTTATTCATTAAGACATGGGTATTAAAGCTAAAGAACAAAGTGAAATGGTGGCAATGAATAATGCAAAGGTTTTTATTAGTAACATGAAGTGTTTCATTCTGATTTTGTTTGTCATCTGATAATCAAGCTTATCTGTTAATCTCTGAGGAAGAATGTTTTCTTTTTTATTCTTATTTAAAACTAAAACTGTTGAAAAAAGTTGTTGGTAATTGAAATAAAACTGAAATAATAGATAAAAAAGCTAAATGAAAATCCAAAATGTTGCCTTGGCAGCTAATTGAAATAAAATAAATAAAGTTACTGTACTAAAAGTACTCAAACTAAAACTGAAATAAAGAATTAATTTAAACTAAATAGAAAGACAACGAATACAAAAGACAAAACACTACAAAATTACTAAGACTAAAATTCAAATAAAATCTAAAAATAAAAAAAAACTGTCAAACTATTAATAAAACTATATAAATGCTAAATAATAGATAATGAATTTTTACTAGTTAATTATTTTTTAAATTTAATAGGCTATAAAAAACAAAAAGTTTATAATACTAAATACTGTAAGGGGGAAAAAAAGGATTTTTCTCCTGATTTATGCACATTTTTTTCACAACATCTCACTTGTGCAGATTGTGTCACAAATTCAGGCATAAGTAGCAACTGTCACTCCTCCAAAGAAGGATTAGATTATGTATTTGTCTAATTGGACCTTTACAAGAAAATGCAGTATTAATTCTCATCTCGCATCAGTTTTTAATCATACTTCGAAAGTAATAAAAAATGAACAGCATTCTGAATTGTGCATTTTTTTTAGCCAAAGCATATAGAGTCGTTTCTGAAAACAGTCAGGGGTGTTTTATTTATTTATTTAAAGTCCAGGAAAGCACTTACACCACCTCCTGTAACAACTCAACCACTTATATTTGGTCTTTGAAGTGTAAAGCCCCCTCAGCTCACGGCGAGTTACATACAGGCTCATTATTGATTTGCTGAAAGCCTGCCTGAATCATGGAGTTTGTAAGTGGATGTGGAGAAAGAGAAAAGAAAAATCGGGACGTGAATGTTTAATTCTTTCCCTCTGCACACTGTCACCACTGATTCACTGTTGGCGTCTCAAGCTCGCGGCTCTTTCTTGGACGTGGCCCTATATTTTTTAAGACTACAGCGGCAAATAGCCACAAGGTCTTCTCTTAATATAAGGTCTGGATGCATTGGATTTCCCTTTAACCTTCATTGCCCTAGCACTAAAATCCTTCATCAATACTGACATGCATATCTGTTCAGACTACAAATAAGTAAAAACATACACTATATGTCCTTGACAAGGTATTCATAACTCTACCATCCCAGTATCAAAAGGCTAAAGTCAATGATTGCGGCCCCTCCAGTGTGAGTTTCACTGTCTACTTTTGATTTAAAGTGTTTACTGAAAAAGAAGCTGCAGGAGTGTGAGGAATGAATTTGTTCCAGGAGGTGACAGATTGGGGAAGACCCCTGTCGCCTCATTCCCTAAGCATTAGATGCTGACATCCGGCATGACCTTGGGACTGGAACTTGATTGCAAGTGTTTGTTCACTGTTGACAGGCTTTACCACCATCTCTCCCTGTAAGGTACAGACACCCATATAAGGAAAAATCACTTTTCCTGCAAAAAAGGGACATATTGTGTTCCAAATTGTTTTATTTGATTCTTTTAACTGATGCATTGGTTAAGGTTTACTCTGTAGAAATAGACTAAACCCTTTAAAGGGAAGGCTATGGATCTGTCTGCTGTTCATACTGCATGGCCAAAATAAAAAAAGACCTCATATTTTTTATTAATGCTTTGGCTATATAAGCTACACCCATTACTAATAGGTTAGACAAATGTTTTAATTAAATTGGGGCCTTTTGTGGTCCAGAATTTCCATTGCCCTGTGCACAAAGCCAGGTCCATAAAACAATAGTTTATTGAGTCTGGTATGAAGAACTTGATGGACTTGCACTTCAACTCACTGTTGGATTATGTTCTTCCACTTCAACAGCCAAAAAATAAATAATTTTTTACTTTTTTACATTTATTTACCATGATAGTATTTATTAATATTTAAAATTATTTTATTTTTTTTATATTTTCACTTTAATTATATATATATATATATATATATATATAGCTTAAATTTATTTTTATCTTTATTAATTTTAGTACTTTAACTTAATCTTGTCTCCAAGGCAGTATTTTTAATTTTTTATCAATTCTTTGCCAAGGCAACACTTGTTTTTCATCTGATATTTATATTTCAGAAAGGAAAGGACTTTTGTTTTAGTTAACAATAAATACACCAGTTGGAAAGTGATTTCAACAATATTGTTGTTGTGTCGTTGTCTTATGAATTTCATTCCCTATCAACTACCTTCCACAAGAGTTAACATTGAAGAAATTGTGATGTTTCTTTATTTAAGTCCTTTGAATTCACATTATTACACTGAAATATGGATTGTCTCAAATCAAACAACAACAACAAAACATTAATATACATTTGATAACTATCTATCTAAAATGAAGAGTACACTGAATACCATAAAGTATACTGCATATCAACATTAACAAAAAGAAGAAAATCCTCAAACACAGTGAACTCTTTTTCCAATCGTAATCTTTGGTAAAGGGAAAACAGAAGAAAATACTGTATTATACTTTGCCACCTCATGTGGTTCTTTGTTGGCACATAAAACAAAACATCAAAAAAAAAAAATAAAATTTCACATTGAAGAGTTAAAAGAGCAAACAGACAGAAGTGAAAGGACAGTTGGAACTACACACAGAAATGAAAAAGAAAATGTCTCTAGGTATTGGAATACAGCTATAGTCATCAAAACAGAAAGCCTCGCGTTTTGATGGAGATGCACGTTCCCCCCCCCAAAAAAAATGCAGTACTATCAGCATTCAGATTTATGGCTCACAATTGTAATTTTGGAGTTGTTTGACAAAATCTAAACACACAAGCCCTTAACGTGGGACTAATATATATATATATATATATATATATTTTATATACACACATGTATATATTTGTGTATGTGGGTTTTTGGTTTCTCTGTTTTTCAGAGGGACACAGAGAGTGATCGCTGGAGTTCAGCATGGACCCCAGAGGCACAAAGTAAGTAATCTCACAAACAATCAATCAGATGGATGGAGCGCCACCATCAGCACCCCACAGTCTGAGATTTTTCCCCATAGCACCTAGAGGGACACTTGATTGATCTTCATCCTTGCAACCGGCTTGGAGGAATTCAACTGTAAGGTGTGCTTAAAACATGTGATTCTTAGCGTGTACAGTCAGACACAAGTGTGTGTTCAGTAAAGCATAAACGGAACATTTAGAGGTCCACGTATCCACCTCTGGTCAGATATTTAATACTTCATACATAAACAGTTTGACTCTGAATACAACACACACTTAATGTCATATTCCTATAGAACACAAAAACAAAGGTTCTTGCGTGGAGCAGATGAAGGCCACCCGGCTTGCGAATGTCATCTTGTTGGTCCGGTCAGGTACACGGATATGGTCCAAATATGCTCGTAACACAAGCGTGAACTCCACAATCAACTCCCTCTGGAGTCGAAGAAGACACGATGCAGATGCCTCTGACAACAGTACCTTCAAGCCACGTGATTCAATCAGACTTGTCCTTCTTCTTGCCTCCGCCAATGGGAACTTTACTGGCGACGGCAGAGCCGACGGCAGTCATGCCACCAGCCACGGCGGACACGCTGCCCTTCACGAGCCCCACTCCCATCGCTGGAACAGCTGCAACTGAGGTAACAGCAGTTTTCGTGAGATCAAGGCTTTTCCCTCCAACCCAGGCAACTCCACCCACTGTGGCCCCAACGGCTCCCTTCGTGACACTGAACAGACCACCGGCCACCCTGGAGAACATGCCAGGCTGGGGTTGGGGATGGTCTTTGTTGGCATCTACAGGATATAAAATGAAATGTTAATATTAAAAATATCACCAGATAAGATAAGATACTGGAGTAGTTGCATAAAATAAAATAAAATAAATAAATAAAAATTAGGTGAAAAACTCTATACAATTACAAAGTATAGCCATATTTTAAAAGTAATTATTATTTAATTTAATTAAAGCATTCTCTTTCAATGAAGAAAATACATTTATTAGGTGAGGAACTTTACACAATTAAAAATGCTAGCCATATTTTAATTAAACAATTATTTTTTAAGTATGGAATGAAATAAAAAATGTATTAGGTGAAAAACGTTGTAGCCACATTTTAATTAAAACCAATTGTTAATAAGCTTAATTTCATAGTTCAATTAAAGCGTTCATTTTCAATTAATAAAAATGTATGAAGTGAAGAACTCTATACAATTAATATGTGCTGGTCATATTTTAATAGTAATTATTATTTCATTTAATTTCACACTTCAATTAAACATTTTGCTTTCAATAAATTAAAATAAAATAAAAATGTATTAGGTGAATAACTCTATACAATTACAAATATTACCCAAAATTTTAAAAATAATTATTAGTTAGATTAATTAATTTCATACTTAAGTGTTCACTTTCAATTTATAAAATAAAAACAAATTATTAGGCAAAGGCGTTCATACAATTAAATATACTAGCCACATTAATTAGTAATTAATAAATTAATAATTTAAATTCATTACTATATAATTTTCAATGAGTAGAGCAATTAAAGTATCTGGCAACAGAATTCTATGAACAATATGAATGACTTGCGCTATTCATTTTATTTATTTGTGGATATAACCGCTGTGGATATTTATCATTTACCAGTTTTTCAATCCCTTTATTAATTAAAATTCAAAGCTACAGCATTTAGTGAAACGTTTTGTTTGAAAAGTGTGCTTATGGCATCTTGCTTTAAAATAAATGCCATTTTATTTTGAAATTTCGTAATCTACAGCAAAACCAGTCATACATCTTTAATGTCTAAATACTTTTTAGAGAACAATTTTATAACCAGATGTACTAAGACCTACTAATATAACCAGATTTACAAATTTATAACTAAATCTAATAAATTTGATAATTAGGACTGGAAAAAAGTAGGGCAATGGCCTAGTGTCAGTCTTGGATTGTGAAAGAGCACCACTATGTGGCACAAAGCGTTATCATTCTCTTGCATGAAGATGTACTAAGCACAGCTGTATAAAATGATTCATTTGACATGACCGTGCCAAGATAAAAAGCTTGATTGCTGCAAAAAGGAATAACTCTTGCAAGTCACTTTCACAATGAAATGTCAGCATAAATTGCAGTACCTGCTGGAGGCTCATCCTTCAAGTATTCAGGCAACTCATCCCGTTGCTGGTTTGTTTCACTCATTTTTGCTCTACAGAAAAAATACAAACAAGATGTGGCAGTTAGAATACCCTCCTTCATTTTCCACAGAAAAAATTAAAATAAAAAATTTATTTGTCTTCAAAGAATCAAGAATTTGGGCGGGACCAGACACAGAAAACAAGGTGAAATGTTGCCACTAAAAATGGGCTTCAACCCAACAAGCCCTGACACAAAACAAGGCGGACCAGTTTACTCTGTCAACAAAAAGTATCCTGCAACACCCTGTCAACATAGCCAACAGCTAGACTGGACTATTTAAGGACAGATAAAAATGATTGCGTATCAGATCCTCCATACCAAAGTTCAAAATTAGTTTGAAGCAATAATTTGGACGAGATGATATTATACTGAAATGCTAAATCTTTTTTTTTTTATTATTATTATTAGTAAACCTTATAAACATGAGGGATATTAAGAAATCATAATTAAATATTAACATACAGCAGATGCAATATGAAACACAGTGATGCAATGTTCCAATTTAATCATTTATTGTCCTGAAGTCATACCTAAAGGGACATTACCAAGGACAATAAAGATAAAATAGAGCTCACTGAGCAGTATATTAATACGTGTACAGTCACACGTAAGCAATTATTGAATGAGTGGAAATGAATGAATAAATCAGGGTCTTGAGTCAACTTTATGACGTAACAAACCTGTGCATTAATATCAAGTCTGTCCTAAAGCGAACTCTAGCAAAGGGAGGTCAGACTCATGTCATTGAATCGATTCTTTCGCATTTAAAAGAACCGGTTCAAAAGAAAGAAAAGATTCAGCGACTCTTTTAAATCTTGACCAAAGGATTTCAGTAGCGTGGTCACATTTATAAAGTCATTTATTAAATAAACTGTGTGTAAAACTAAAACACATATTTCCAGTGCATTTATTTGTAATATTCCTCCCATTATAATAGCCTACCTTCGACTGACACATACGATGGACTACTATTTCGAAACTGTGAAAGAGGGAATTGTTAACTCGGGAATAGTTTAATCCGGTTTTGTGAACAGTTTTAAACGATTCATTAAAACGACTCAAACGAATGATTCATTCATGAATCGAACATCGATATAAACCTTAGCTGTTTCTAAATATGACGTGGCGCTTGTGTGAGAAGTATTATACTTTCTTTCCCTCGGAATAAATAATAATAATCTGGGTTTAAATTAACTCCATTTCACACTACATTTACACGTTAGGTGAGAAAGAACAATAAAGGCTTGACAGGAAATTATACAGTCACCTTTACGACGAATACATGTTAACCAAGCGAAGGAAAATTCGACTTAGGAAACTAAAGAACCAGAAGCAGATCTTGCTTTGAAAATAATTACATAAAAATAGGGCGGCAGCTCATCAAACGACAGTTACATGACGTTAGGTAAGAGATGCATTAGAGACAATCCAGCCATTGTCTACAGAGTCAATAAAGCTCTTATGCATCCCATAATATAACTAGTAAAAACCATCCACATCCCCTCGAAAAACATGCAGAAGGAAAACTTTGCCAGCTGTCGTGTATATACTTACGAGTTTTACGAGTTTGCTTCTCTAAACTTCTGCAGATGAAGTTGGAAACTTCTGTCTCCACCCCTTGTTTGTTTCAAAGGAAAAATATGCTGCTCCTTTCGGCGATTCAGAAAGACACACGCTAAAATTACGATGGATCTGCGACCTGACAAGACTTTTCTTATAAAGACCTATCTTTGCATAATGTGTACGTGGCGTCCTAGCTGTTTTTAACCACGTACCAATGTGGACACATAGGAGGGGAAGTGACGTTTCTGGTTCTTGCCCCTGTGGTGTGTGAAATGACTTCACTATACTCTAGCTGTGTGTGAAGTGTGGTGAAAATGAACGGTGTATCTGTGCACCTGAGTTCTTTGAGATCTGATAATGGACATGGATCAATTAACTTGTCTTTTTGAGACAAAACCTCTGAGGATAAACAGCAAAGTGATAACAGAAAATGCAAAGTAATACTTGATAACATGACTTCTGTGCCATGTAAACTATACTCTAAAAATGTCAATAAAAATAGGGCCCAATGTGCTAAAGCAATTTTCTGTATTGATTTTTCCTGTGTTTAACCTGTATTTTAAATTAAGCTTTTCATTGTGTTGTGTTTTACGGTTAAAGGAAATGCCCGTAAACGTAACAAATAAGGAAAATGACCTTTTACTAGTCTATTTATTTTTTCTTAGCACATGATTGTTAGCGACAGGGTTGTGTTCCATTCAGAATTAAATTAAGAATGCCTTTTAAATTCTAATTTGAATTTGAACATGATGTAGAATTCCTATTTGAAGTTAAGGAAAAATTGTGAAATTGTGAAAAATAAGTGAAATTCAAATAAATTATTAGCCTATCACTGTTTTAAAGTGACATTTTCAAAAATTAATTTCATTTTCAGTTACCCATAAACATGTTTATTTTCATTATGTACATAACATGTGTGGTGTTTCTGAAAATATTATGACATTATTAATTAATCACAGCATTCAACAGTGAAATATTTCTGAAAAATAACTCTTGTCAAGGGCAACATTTTGTAACTGACTGCTCATAGGCTACATGGTGCTCTCTCTCTGCTCTCTACAAGTAGCCTATGCTAATACAATTATTTTATATTAATATTTCATATATATATATATATATATATATATATATATATTTATATATATATAGGTAGATTTGTAGAAAGTGGTATAATGTACATAGCCTACAATCATTAACTCAAAATAAACCCCTTCAGAATGATTGTGTTACCTTTATTCATTTTTAATAAGTCATCAACATTTACTTAGTTAATAGTCAATGTTCGAAATTCCACGTGTGTACATTTCATATATATCATAGATTAATTTTTGGACTATGTTGTGAATAACATGCACTAATTTACCCAAAAGTCTTAAGTATGAAACCACTGGATTGCCGGTTGTTGTAATTCCTCTGTTGTGTGACTGTGTTGGATTTCTTAATTTGCAGTTCTGTAAATTCCACTTCATGTCATTCAAATTCAACATCCTGTGGGGCTGTGGCCAGTTTATTCATGAATTGAAAAGGGAGTCTTGAATCTTAATTTTGCCCCATTGTGTAAAGCAAAAGCTGTTATGCTTTACAAAGAGATCCTGCCCTACTGTTCAATACAGATACATAAACTGTTTAAGTAAAGTAACTTCAGCAAACAGTGGATTCCATTTAATACATTTTTTAAATTATTTAAACAAATTAATCTAGCATTTCCTATTGGCTGTTGATGCGCAACAGCTGTAACAGGGATGTTTTCCCGCTCGTATTCATAAAATGACGTACTTCCTGCATTGTCAAGCAAGCTTGTAATGTTTTGCGGGAACGCTGGACTTGCACAGATTCAAACATGACATTCATTTTGCAGTAGCTATCGCGTTGATATATTTGTAATTCCTGGTCTGTTAATTTGTCGTGAGGGATATCATCGAGTCGCTGCTGTTCGTTTTGACTGTCTTTCCTCCTTCCTCAGTCCGGTAAACAAATACAGAGGCAAGTAACTAATTACTTAGTTGTTTGCTTCAAATACTAGATGCATTTAACCTTTGAAAAGCGTATTTCAAGTTATTAGCCAAAACCACATATTCTCGCATTCTCTGGCCGCTACATTGAATGTTTTAAGCAATAGCAATGGTTTTGATATGAGGTCACACATTTAATGCAGTGTTTCATCATTGGTTGCATTGTAGCAGCGCCGCCAGAGAATCAAATACAATGTTCACTTGCAACTCACAAACCTACACAGTGTATGAATGCGCAGATTATTGCGTGAAAAAAGCGACATGGGTGATTATTACGACATAAAGAACTCACCCTGAAGCGATGTTCTGTTTCTATGTAAGGCGCCATATTATTATTTTTGATTTCTATTTTAAAACATATCAGACTTTAAGGCCTTTGCTTAAGTGATTGTAACTTAACATTAACAATTAGGTATTTCGTCAACCATGAGCACTTTCATGCCACAGCTGTGTTGATTTTGATGTAATTAACATCAAATTGGTGGAAATTAACATTAAATTAATGGAAACTTTAAAAGAAAAAAATCCATTTGATGTACAGATTTTGTTTGCCATCATCTGTCATTGAAAATTGAATTTCATTCTTATTTTTAAAAAAAATCTCTTAAATGGCAAACACAAAATAATTATTGTGTGAAAAGTAGCCCTGGTTGTGTTGCTTTGAAGAAACACCCAATAAGCAACCGAGTGATTTCTGTATTATTTTAGTGATCTCACTAGCCTTTGCTTTGCATTAATTTTTGTCCCCAAACTCCTTTCAGATATTTAAATTCACAAATATTTCATGTATTGAGTTACAGTTTAGTATCTATATTATGCCTTGTTCCCTCATTTTGCTGTACTTTGGCCACTGAGTGGCAGCATTTAATAACATTAAGCCTACTGGATAGTGTGCTGATAGTTATTGTTAGTTTTGTGACTTTGTTTTCAGCACAGTCTGAAATTAATTGAATGTAATCAGAAAAAAGACCATGTAGGCTACTACAAAATAATAGCAAGAAAATGTGACCCTGGACCACAAAACCAGTCATAAGTGTCAATTTTTCAATAAGCTTTCAATTGATGTGTGGTTTGTTAGGATAGGACAATATTTGGCTGAGATACAACTATTTGAAAATCTGGAATCCGAGGGTGCAAAAAATCAAAATACTGAGAAAATTGCCTTTAAAGTTGTCCAAATGAAGTTCTTAGCAATGCATGTTACTAATCAAAAATTAAGTTTTAATATATTTACGGTAGGAAATTTACAAAATATCATGTTCCATAAAGATCTTTACTTAATATCCTAATGATTTTTGGCATAAGAAAAATCGATCATTTTGAACCAAACAATGTATTTTTGGCTATTGCTACAAATATACCCCAGTGACTTAAGACTGGTTTTGTGGTCCAGGGTCACAAATGTCTTCTATAAGACTGCACACTTAAACATAAATGATTCGCATGAGGGTCCTTCTGTATGACTCCTTAAAGACCCACTTCAAGTTAAGGGGTTCAGTCTTAACGAATCCTTCACTGAGTGAACGCATTGAATTGTAGTGGTTACTGTATCATTTTTGTTGATTTAATGATAATCATAATAAAGGAAACATGCTGTATGTACACTATCATTCAAAAGTTTGGGGTCGTTAAGATTTTTTTTCCCCCTCCCCTGGGCTGAATTTTTATC
>JAFVLL020001585.1:0-16477 GCA_021397915.2 Tor tambroides
GAGCATCTTGGGTTATATAAATTTGATTGGACCACACAAAATCTAAACACACAGGGTACATTTGTTTGTCTGTCTACATCTTTGCTTCTGAGTGTGTTTGTAATAATTTTTAGAGCACTACATGCTATTTGCTAATACCTTCAGTTACAACCTCAGAGCAAAGCTGCTCATAATGGCCCAAACTATATTCACAGTAATCTGATTTGCCGTGGCCCAATTAGAACAAGATTACCTCATAATCAAATGTACATGACCTAAGCACCTACATAAATCCAGATAAGAGTTAATAATGTTCAATTGTTTGCAAACACTGTGGATCATTTCTGAAACGTTCAGGATCTACTGTCTAGAAATGCACAAAGGGCTAGACAGATTCATCTAATGTGGTGTAATCTAATATAATTTAGATATAAAAATTGGCTTTTTTATTGTTAAAGTTTATTTAAATTGTTTATTATATTTTTTATGTATTATATCTTATAGAATTATATATTATGTATTATTTAATTGTATTTTGTTTATTTGGCACTTGAATAGACTGTCAATACAATAAAGAAGATGCTAATATGTGGAGTAAGGTTTGTGATATGTGGTGTTTGATGGTGTGCGACCTCACTGCATAGCGTGATGGCGACTGTAGATCTCTTCACTTTCCCAGCATTGTGTTTCCTGAGTCGAAAACAAGTGCAGGCTTTGTCATGGAGTCACAGAGAGCTCTATAGATGGAGATATGGGTCACAGGAAACTGTAGCACTTGTACTGAAGGCTTGATGTATTAACTACCACTGAAACACAGACTGAAAAAGTATTATTCTTTCTCTCTATTTGGGGGGGGAGGGGGGGGGTATTTATTTTTTTAAGATGTATTTTTGTTGGATGTTTATTGCATGCCATATTGCTGCCTTCTAGCTACTGTAAGATTTCCCCTCTGACTTTCTTTTGTTTTATTTCTATGATATATAGAGCCTCACTTTTCATTCTTTGTACTTAGAGATACAGTAAATGTGCCTGTGTTCATTCCCATGTGGCTTTGGCTTTCAGTCTCGAATCATTGTAATTTAAATATTCAAATCAGCTCCACTCCCACATCATTGCCAATCACAAATGAAAAGAATACATTAAACTGGTGAATACATTAAGAAAGCACATATATTGTGCTACTGTCACTGACGGGACAGCAGGATAGAGATGGCTTTATTTAAAACACTGTGAAATACAATGAGATCACGGGTGCTGCTACAATTTACAGCCCTTATTACAGGGAAGAAAAGCTGCATAAGGATTAGGATGCTATTACATTGATTATTTTTCTTTATTGTGTGTCTGTCTATCTATCGTCTGTCTACACACGTATGTGTGTGTATATGTAATTTTTTTCCTAATCTAATATGTAAATGCTTGTGTAAAACTTTCTGTAATTTTTAAAATTGTATTATTCTCTAGTAATAGTCTTGGGATCCAAGTGATATTTAAATCAAATACTTTCATGTTACTGTTTATGAAGTATGTGTGTTAGACAAATTAGCAGAGTGAGATCACGTGTTTAACATATAAAGATTAAAATTAAGATGTTGGATGCTGGATCCGATAATGTCCTCTGTTAATTATTGTTATAACGAAGACTATCAATCAATTAAAAATTAAAATCAAGGAATAAAAATGTTTATAAACCGAGGAATGTCATACCACTTTTATTGTTAATGTTGTTCTGAATATCTTTTTCATGCAATTTGGTACCCATTTTTTATGTTTCCTCTTTTTTCTTTCTTCTTCAGCCGAGCAATCAAAACCAACCAAGACCTCCTACCGGACACTCCATGGACGAACATCCTGTATGATGACTTCTGGGGCACTCTACTCACCCACAGCGGCAGCCACAAGTCTTTCCGCCCACTCTGCACCCTCTCTTTCCGCCTCAATTATGCCCTGGGTGGCTTGGACCCCTGGGGTTACCACCTGGTCAACGTGGGCCTGCACTGCTGTGTCACTGCACTCTTCACTGCTTTCTGTCGCCCCCTGCTGGGTGGAGGACCGTGGACCCTGTTGGCGGGTCTGCTCTTCGCCTCTCATCCCATACACACTGAAGCGGTAGCTGGAGTGGTGGGGCGAGCAGATGTGGGTGCAGCTTTTTGCATCTTGTTGTCCCTGATCTGTTATGCCCAGTACTGCCGTCTCAGGCCCAATGCAGTGCACTCGGGTGGGGTTGAATGGCGGACAGCACTGTGGCTGGCTGGGAGTTTGTGTGCTACTGCGGCTGCCTTACTGTGGAAGGAGCAGGGAGTGACTGTTCTGGCCGTCTCAGCCGTTTATGACCTCTGTGTTGTGCATCGTCTGCGACTCCAGCAAGGGATAATGATGGTGCTAAAGGTGAGATCTGATTCTCATTGTGTGAAGTCCAAGCAAAAATGCAACAGGGGCACTGAGGTGGTACAAAACCAGGTCCTGAAACTTATAATATAAATATTTTTTTTATAAATGTACTGATATAAATCCAGAGTCCAGTTTAAAGTGCATTTCAGCTTAAAACTTGAATACTAGAAACTAGAAAGTTCGTACACATCTTGGAAAACGTATCTTTGTAATGCAAGAAAATTACCCAGATGTCTTAGAAAATTAGTTGGTCTTTAATAAAGTACAAACCTTTGGCAACTAACTGATAAAATTTGCTAGCTGGCAATAAATAAAAACATAAAACATAACTAAAACTGAAAAAATAATAGTAGTATTTAAAAATAACTTAAAATATTACAAATTATTTAAAATATGAATAAAAACTATTAGTATATAAATATTAAAATAACACTGGTGCAACTTTGCATGAATGTGTTTGGGCACTTAAAAGTTTTTATTGCATCGTCACTACATTTAATGATCTTCACAGGTGCTGGAAAAAAATCACTTCTTTCTGCCGTGATTATATCAAATTTAATTAGTTCTCCAGTCTGTGTAAATGTTGACATTTGGTCATAAATTTGATACAATGTTTGGTTTGTTTTGTTTTGTTTTTAATGCAACTTTCTGTTGTCCAGTGCAGAAAAAAAAAGTTTTTTTTTTTAATATTGCTTGAAGCTTCAAAATGCTTGTCTGAATGGCAGTGGAATATAAGTTCTCTAAAATGCTCTTATACCAGTAAAATTAAGTATTTCTCATTATATCCATTATCATATATCCATTGCCATGCTAATAATGTAAGATCCCATATTTTATAGTATTTGGGAGTTTCTTAAGGTACTTTAAGTATTACTTAAAAATGTCTTGAAAATATTGTCTTGGAAAATAAGGGAACTGTAAAAGTAGCTTTTTCTTGACATTTTTCTATAAAAGGGGTATTTTACCGTGTTTTTGTCCAGTTAAGGTTACCCTAATAAACAGACAAATGATAAGTGTTTCATTATGGCAAATGGCATTTAGCTATGCAATGATTCTGTGGGAATTATCACACTTAAACTGATCATGATCTGTTCTGTACAATATACAAGGTTAATCTTTAAATGTCCTTTTTTATCGATATTATGATAAATGGGGAATTTTTGCTGCTCTCCTCCACCCGTCTCCAGACAATAATACAAGGGTAATCTTACCAGTCCAGACTCTGTACACAGATGCCAACCCCGCAGCACATCTGGGCCCTTTATCGGGGCCTCTCTGCCCGTGTCTCTGGCTTTTCTTGCTGGTAATCATGAGGCGCACGAGAGGGGCGACAGGGAGAGATTACAAACCCTCCAGACGGCCACGAGCGCATGGGAACGCAAAAAGGAGGATGAGGAGGAAGAGTAGAGAGGAAAGGAAACCATGCCCTCACTTCCTCTCTCTCTCTTTATCAAAGCACTTTCTCGTTTACTCTTAGTCCCATGGTGTAAAATCGGCTCATTGGCTTTCAGTGTTTCAGAGGGGCCTCATTAAATGCAGAAGGAACGGTCAACAATAAAAGATACCACAGGATCTTCTGAAATGGTTTTTGAACAGCGAGGCTTTGACTTTGCATATTTAATGCCACGCGTCTTAGCCTTTAAATTCACGCGGTAATGAATGCGTATCAGGGTAATGAAAACAGATAGGGCACCCTCATTGATATTCCAGAGGCTACAAACACCCCTGATATATGATATTGCTTTGATTTGAGCAGAATGCGGTGTGAGTCTAAAACAATACGCTGTAGATTAGTTTTGAGGTTTGGCCATATGAGCGCACAATGCAGATAGAAGGCAATTTTTCATCCCATTTGCTCTCTAATCGGACTGAGATGAGATAAAGCTCTGGTGATTGTGTGGAATGCGTTCTGCCCTTTTTCTGAATAGCACATGGCTGCTGGTTTAGCGCAGGATCTCCACACTACCAGCCAACCTGTCTTGTTGCAGAAAAATGAGAAAATGCTAATTTGATTATTCAACTTTTAAGGGGAAAATGCAAAAAGTTGGAGAACTGATTAGTGAGGTAAATGAATCTTTCAAGCTTCACAAGAAATGCTTCGTTGTCTCTTTTAAGGTAATTCAACGATGTCACACACAGTATTTCGGCTCATTTGTCTCCATGTCGTGTGAGTGGGAAGATTTGCTCATAACAGTCAACAATTTGATTAATGTGGAGGCATTTTGCTGTGACAGGAAATTCAGCTGTGAAATGATGCTGTGGATCTCACATTTCCTTGAATACAGTTCATTTCTGGTGTGTAATGACTTTTAGATGCATGAACTGTCTGAGGTGTTATATATATTGATGTTACATAGACTGTAGTAGGTCTACTGTTGATGATGCTCCTACCTTTTCCTTGATGTAAAAAACCGAAAGATCCTGATTGAATTTGGACGGTGTCCCAATGGAGAAGGCTGTAAACCCACAACTTTCCTCATTATGAGTGGCGTGATTAGCAGCAGCTAAAACAAGCACTTCCTTTGTCCTCTGCAGCGTAATGAGTTCAGTTCATCAACGTCCTCCAACACCCTGACTATTTCTGTCTGGATTTTGCACTAAATGCAAGGTTATTTGGTGTGTTTTGTGCATTCTTTTTATTTTAGTTACTAACTTTATAAGCAGAGAAGAATATTTTCCTGCAGGAAATTTGCTATTTGTCTGGTGATTGTCCTTCACATCTCTGTTGATAAGGTCTTTATGGCATCTCCAATCTAAGATTGATTTTACAGTTTAGTACAAAAGAGCAGGAACAAAAACAGGTGATGAAATGGTGCTCATTCAGTTCAACCCTGAACCATAGATTGAAGTGTCACGCTCAGTGGGAGCTGAGGATCTATTGTGGCTTTAGTCCATAAGTTTCTGACCCATTGTGTGTGAAATAAAGGAATCGATATTTGTGGCATCTAATTTCCCCAAACTTTGAGCTCGACTTCCCTAATATGCACACTGTCAATTGCCATGCTATGCCCAAAGAGGCTTTTATATAAGAAAAGATTTTTCAGTTTTGCACTCAAAGAACTGTTCAGTATGCAGGACGTAGTGTATAGTATAAATGCAAACAGGTGTTTTTCTTTTTTTATACAATGGGTTGTTTTATTTTCTTAACTTTTTTTTTTTGGGAGGGAGGGTGGGGTGTTATGAACGTCACATTAAGCAGTCTTAAGTTTTTTTTTTTGTTTGTTTGTTTGTTTTTTTTACCAAGCCTTCATCATTTATTTTTGCTACTTTTCAGACTTTTTATGTGTAAATGCTTGTCCCAAACCTTTGATCTGAAATAGGAAAATCCTAGTCCTTACTATCATTAAAATATGTATTATGTATTTAAAACTATGATAAACAAAAATTTCAGTATTTATTATGCGAAAATTATCAGAATATTTTCACCACTCCAAACAATTTTGCCCCAATAAAGTGTTTTTTTTTCAAAAGTTAGTCTACTTGTTTACCCAAAGCAACATTAGTGTCAGCCATTTTATTCCATGTTAAAATATTAATGTCATTTCTACCATTGTTAGGTCTATCTCTAAATGCTATTAAACACAATACATCATGTAAGTTGTGGGGGTATTTTACATGAATAAAAAGTGTCAGTTCTTCTGTTATGAAACTATGTCCACTGTTGAATGTTGTTACTGGACAAATGAAATGAGTGTTTTGACAGATGCATTTCATTATTTTCATTTATAGAGGAAGAACGTGAGCTTGTTGGTCAGTCTAGCATTGCTGGTTAGTTGGGGGATGATTCTTCTCGCAGCTCGGTTTTATTGGATGGGCAACAAGCCTCCAAACTTCTCCAACTCTGACAACCCTGCAGCCGACTCGCCTCACTTCCTGACAAGAGCTCTTACGTTCCTGTACCTGCCAGCTGTCAATTCCTGGCTCCTCTTGTGCCCTGACAAACTCAGCTTTGATTGGTCAATGGATGCCATTCCTCTGCTCAGATCCATCGCTGATTGGCGGAACCTTCAGTCGGTTATGTTTTACTCAGGATTTGCTCTCCTGGCATGGTTTGGCTTGAGAAACCCATCACTACAGTCCTCAAAAATCAGCGAAACCAATGGAAAATCACATATGAGCAATGGAAAGTCTGCAACTAATGGATACAGTCGTAATCATGATGACAGTCACTACAGGGACTCAAACTCTCCCAAAAGAAATGGATATCATAAACCACTCAAAGCACCTCAAAAATCCCTCCCAGACACAGAGAGTGTGGTGGTCTTTTCCCTCGGGCTGCTGGTTTTGCCCTTCATCCCAGCCACTAATATGTTCTTCTACGTGGGCTTTGTGGTAGCTGAACGGGTGCTGTACATCCCCAGTATGGGCTTCTGTCTGCTTGTGACCGTCGGGTTGAGGAGCATGTTTGTTCGCTGTAGGTCGAGATGCTCAAGAGCGTTCCTGCTGAGCTGTGCTGCAGGTCTGGTACTTCTCTACAGCCTGAAGACTGCGAGGAGGAACCAGGACTGGCAGAGCGAGGAGATGCTGTACAGGTCTGGCATTGCTGTAAACCCTGCTAAAGGTGAGCTTGGAGAGCTTGAATTTTGCAAAATCGGATATGATAGTACTGCCAAAGTAAATACTAGTGAAATTACTTTTGTTTGTTTTTCTTAGCTTGGGGCAACCTGGGTAATGTCCTGAAGAACCAGGGAAAGATGGCTGAGGCAGAGCGAGCGTATAGAAATGCTCTTTATTACCGTGGAAATATGGCAGATATGCTCTACAACCTGTGAGTATATAAACACAGACATAGTTTTTGTACAACTACACCACACTTAAAATGTCTGAATGTGGTTGCATAAATAAATAAACAAACAAATAATAAATATACAAAATAAATAGCCAAACATCCAACCAAGTGGCTTCTGAAAACAATAATACAAATTTTTTTTCAGAATCAACCACATTTCTGAGTCTTTTTCTAGCAATGACTTAACCAGCTGATCTTAAGGTGATTTTAAATGGATGTGAAACATTAAATATGAAAATGTTTGACACCCAGAAAGTATGGAAAATATATTTTTTATTTTTATAACTTTAGTTAGTTAGTTAGTTAGTTATTTTCCCTGTGCTGGCTGTATTCAAAATAAATCCATATAAATAAATTCAATATATAGCAAAATAAATAATGTTTTGATATTTTGTTATAGAATGCATTTTCATGCATAACATTGTGTAAAGTATTCAGATATTTCATTTGAGTATGTGGTGCTTTAACAGAGTATTTTATTTTATTTTTAATGTCATTTTTCATTTATTTTATTTTCGTTTTAATGTATTTTTGTGAACTGTCAAACTTTATTTTTTGAAAAAGTTTCTTGAAAATAAACTTTATTTATACAAACAAAAGCTGCTCAATTATATTCACTAAAGTGTTCCAATACTTATTTTATTTTTATTTTATTTTATTTTATGACCAGAAATAGGCAAAGTATTCTAGTTGACTGCACAGTTGTTTTTTTTTTTTCTTTTTTTTTTTTTAAACTGTATTCACAGGACAGTATTTAGGAGTGTTGGTTTTGTCAGTATGGATATGTGCCATAATATTGCTCATTGCTCAACACATATAATACATATAATTTTAATAAAGGTGGCCTCAAAATGGAAAAGAATAGTTAAGATACTTTGTACAGGGAGAGTCATACTTAGCATTGAGAAAACGAGAGTGGGAGGTTGATGAGCAGTGGAAGTGTTTGCTGTATCTCACACTCATCTTGTGAATGTGACAGATTTCATTAGTTCTTATTTGCAGGCTTTAAAAATGTGAAACGCCTCTAACACTCATTGAGAGGAGCAGAGACCTCAATGTTACATCACCAAACTCTTACTTACTCTTACTTCACATATTTCTCAAGCTTAAAAGCAATGTGTGCTTTATTTCATGCAGTGGTTTGCTGCTACAGGAGAGCGAGCGATTCTCAGAGGCTCTGCATTACTACAAACTGGCCATCGGGAGCAGACCGACTCTGGCCTGTGAGTTCAGCTCTTCAGTTTCACCATTTTGACCATCCAAAGAGTCAAAAAAAAAAAAAGTCTGTTTTGGCCTTTCATTTGTACAAGTGCTGTATGTGCTGTTTTGGAGAATTTAGTTTTTTTTTTTTTTTTTTTAATTAGTTTTCCCTTTTGTCCTCTTTCACAGCTGCATACTTGAACGTGGGCATCATCCTGGTCTCCCAGGGGAATATTGAAGAGGCCAAGCGCACCTTCCACACTTGTTCTGATATCCCCGATGAGAACCTGAAGGACCCTCATGCCCACAAGAGCTCCGTCACCAGCTGCTGGTACAACCTCGGCAAACTGCTTCATGAGCAGGGCCAGCACGAGGTATTCATTGAAGTCTGCATGCATTATCAGTTTAGATGGATGCAATGATGTTCTTGTATGAATTGTTCCCTGGTTGTTCTTAATTAACAGTTCTAGTTGTCACATTATGACAGGTTGTTTTTGTTTGTCGTCCTCAGGAGGCACTGTCCATGTATAAAGAGGCTGTGCAAAAAATGCCACGACAGTTTTCACCACAGAGTTTGTACAATATGATGGGTCAGTGTTTATTTCTCAGTTTACATTTCAGTTCTACATTTAGTCATTTAGCAGATGCTTTTATCTAAAGCAACTTACAAATGAGGACAATAGAAGCAATCAAAAGAGCAATAATACATAAGTGCTATAGGAAGTCTCTATTATTCTAATGCAGTACATGTAGCAAGGTTGTCTTTTTTTATAATAAATAAGAAGAAAACAAGTAGGTAGAATAGAAACAGAATAGAGAACGCTAGTGTTAGAGGGTAATTTTTTATAATAAAAAGGAAAACAAGTAGATAGAATAGAAAAAATAGAGAAGGCTAGTGTTAAAAGGTCAAATTTTTTAAATTAAAAGAAAAGTAGTTATAATAAAAATTGAATAGAGAATAGAGAGTGCAAGTGTTAGAGGGTCAAGTTTTTTTAATAAATAAAAAGAAAACAGATAAAATATAAATAAAATAGAGAATGCTAGTGTTAGATAGTCAAGTGTAGATGGAAGAGATGTTTTTAGCCATTTCTCGAAGATGGCTAAAGAATCGGACTGAGATGTCCTAAAATGTTTTTAGTCTTCTTCAACCCCCATATGTATATTTATACCATCTCCAATGATTTTTTTCCTTTGCAGTTTTATGCCGCAGTACTCCTCCTCTCCTTCTATTAGGATGAAAAAGACATCTGGAGATGTGACTGAAATCTGATACATAAATAATGTGCCCTTGTGTTACTGATTCAGTGTCCGGAGATGTGATGAGTTTACATTTATTCGTTTGGCAGATGCTTTTATCCAAAGTAATTGTAGAGTCCATTCAAGGTGTACATTTTATTAACACATGCATTTCCTAGGAAGTGAAACACAGGACCATGGTATTGCAAAGGTCATCCAGAACTCCTCAAACTCATCCCATGACATGCTTGTCTCTGCATTTGATTTGATGACATGAAGTGCAAATAATTCTATGTAATTTTACACGTCCCTCTGACTTTGGCCCACAGGTGAGGCGTATATGAGGCTGAATAATCTAGAGGAGGCAGGGCATTGGTACAGAGAGTCACTGAAGGCCAAACCTGACCATATTCCTGCCCACCTGACCTATGGAAAACTGCTGTCTATCATGGTAAGTCAAGTTGACAAGTGTATTATTACCCTTTTGTGTTTGGGAGCTTTTCATCTGTCAAACAGTCATTGTGAATAACATGTGGAAGATAAAACAAAATATACAGTGGTGCCTAAAATATGAGACTGCATTGAAAATGTGCAATTAAATTCATATTTAAACCTAAAATTCATTTATTTATTGTATTTTTATATTCATGTTTAGGTAAAATAGAAACAGTTTTACTAGTGGTCTCAGGCTTTTCTGCTGTGTTTTTAACTCACTGTTGCTGCTATGAAATTTTCATTATGAATGTAAAAACCTGAAGCTAAATGGGTTTGTGAACGCATAATTAAATATTAAATAAATTCAGTTTTCATTTCAAACTTGAAAAGGGGAGACCAATTGGAAAGAAGAGACCAAAGATATCTGGTTTTTAAAATCATTTGAGTCACAGATAACCCTTAATGCTGAGGTTTCTTTTAATTGCTTTGTCCTTGAGAGGAACAAAATGTCTCTCAAACACCAACATCACTGTGATGATGTCTTTAAACCTTTAAAAATCTGTATGCGATATAACAGTCATCCAGTCGCTTGTGATATTTTCCTGTCTGACCACTATGAAGTAAATGGAGAGGGGTGATGAAGAAAGGTCGAGCAGCTGTGTCCCCCCCCAGGACGTGATATCTCATATCCTCCCTCTAATCTGATTTGGATTTGTGTCCTGGCACGGCTGGTCAAGAGTCCAGAATGTTGCCTCAAACCTGTTTGCTCACTTTAAAATCCCCTCACTGGCCTGTCCGCTTAATAAACAGCTTAAAACCAGTTATTATCCCTCAAGCACAGTGCTTAATGTAGTTACTCTCTTTCCTTATTGAAAACATGTTACTGGTGAACTTTTGACCAGCTGTCGAGGAACTGCAGTGTATTAGCTGGGTTACTCTGTGTCAAACGGTCAGGACAGCATCAGACAAAATGACTGAAGTTATGTCATGTTGTACTTGAACGATTCAGGACATTTACTGTTCTGTTTTACTTTTCTGTCCAGCCTTGTGTAGAGTTTAGCAGTCTGTTTTGAACTTCTATTGGAAATATGTCCCTGAAAACCTCTAAAGCTAATTTAACGCTTTAGCTGATAGATTAAATCGCAGGTTGAGGCTAAAACAATAGCTTGTTTTGTATTTACCCTTTTGGATAAAAATCTGAAGCCATTTAGTGCTTTTTGAAACCTTGACTTATAGGCCTGTGCATTTGATAAACGTTCTTGGATGTAGTTGAATGCTTTTCAGGGACCGTAGCAAAGGAGAGCATGAAATGCTACAGCTTTCCAAGGTATTTCTTTATCCTTTTATCAGAAGTGTTTGCCACAGAACCGTTCAGTAAATTAGGCATAATATAACCTCACTGCTTATGACAAGAACATTTGCAAAGGTAACACCAACATGGAAGCAATCAGCACTGAACCGTAAAGGAAGTGTACTTTATTAGAAAGTGTACTTACCATAAAGAAGGTATACTTTCCCACACTTTGATAATGTCTAGCATCATATAAAGCACAAATTTAAAGGATCTGGTTATGATTGTGTCCCTTCAGTAATAATGTTGGGTGCAGGTGTAATTATTTCTTAATTTCTCCACAGGGACAGAAGTCTGAAGCAGAGCATTACTTCCTGAAGGCAATAGAGCTGGATCCTGCTAGAGGAAACTGCTATATGCATTACGGTACAACATGATTTCCTTTCTGACTGATTTGCTTCCCTTCTAATTTTTTTTGATAAAGTGCTCAAATGCACTTGACATTTATTTGATAGTGTCTTTAAATATTCCACAATTTATGTTTTTTTTTTTTTTTTTTTTAATAAAATGTATGTAGTATTATTATTATTATTATACAGAATTTATGTAAATGTTTTTAGAATTTAGAATTCTTTTAAGAATATATTTTAATTTATTATGATTATTTATTACAATTATGATTATTTTTATATACTGATATACTGATTTTATATACTGAGGTTCACTATGCCTCATGTCCTCCATCATCCTCCACTCTTCCTTTCTTTTTCTCTGTGTTTTTGGATGCTTGTGCTGCGTATCTGCACTAATCTCTGACTGTTTGACCTGTGGGCTTCTGGCTGGCTGTGTTTGAGTTGTTTTCAATCCTGTGAGCTCCTCTGTCTTTCTTTCTTTCTGTCAGGTCAGTTTCTGTTGGAAGAGTCTCGTCTAGGAGAGGCAGCAGTGATGGCTCAGAAAGCTGCAGAGTTGGACAGTTCTGAGTTTGATGTGGTGTTCAGCGCTGCACATATGCTCAGGTGTGTGTTTGTGTGTGTCTCAAAAACTCACAGCTACATCTGCGCAATTTTAGTTTCAGGTGGTTTGCAGGTGGACTCTACTTGTTTCATCTTCTGCATCCACAGCTACTAGCCAAATATATACATGGACATTGATTTATAGCGTCGAACACTTGTTGTTGTTAATAATAATAAAATAGTAATAAATATATTTTATTACTAATAAATTAGTAATAATAACTTAATGTGTGTGTTTGTCCACAGACAGGCCAGTCTGAATGAGGCAGCTGAAAGGTATTATGGGAAGGCAGCTGATTTAAGACCTGATGTAAGTACCCTCTTTAGCCATTCTATTAGACGTTATAAAGTTACCTGGCTGAATTATTGATTCTTTTGCATGCATTAAATCTTTAATAGAAAAATTCTCTATCCTTATTTTGATTATATAGTTCTGTCTCTTTCTCGAATTCCCAGCATCCAGCAGCTCTGATGAATCTCGGGGCGATTCTTCATCTTAATGGGAAGCTGAAGGAAGCTGAGAGCAACTACCTCCGTGCGCTGCAGCTCAAACCAGACGACCTCATCACTCAGTCCAACCTCCACAAACTCTGGAACGTCATGCAGAAACAGGGTCTGCGAGCCTCTGGGACGTGATCTGCTGCTCGAACCTCTGCTGATTATTTCATCTGTGGACGTCTGATCTGATTTGAGCTGGAGTTCTGTGCTGATTCAGTGCTTATGGACAGATGTTGGTGGAACTGGTTAAAACTTGAACTAGTCTGGAGGATAGGAGTAAAGATGGAGTCTCTGTGAAGTTCTGCTTTAGACTGTAAAGACCCCTAAAAGTGTAAAAGTACAGCAAAGTGCACACACACCCAAGAGGGATGGGGTTTGCAACGTACTGGATTATATTCTTCTGAGAGCACTGACCAGGATGAATTTCAGTGATGATTTTTTTCCCCCCACACCCTGTCTTACAAATGCATAAGGCTCAACATGTCCTCCGTTACTCGTATCAGCTGAAGTTTTTTTTATTTTTCTTTAATGACTTAAAATGTTGAGATTATGCTGATATTTAAAATGCCTCCTCTTAATTTATTTGTCAGTCATAATAGTTGTTAATAGTTCTTAAAGTCTCAATATCTCTCATCACTCAGCCCTGATCTATAATAAAGCACTGTTATGTTGTTAATTATGTAGGACTTAATTTCTTTAATGTCAGGCTTTTTACCAAAGCGTTTTACCACAATAAAAATGTCTGTTTGACCAGAAAAAAAATTCTAATTTTATTATGAGAAAGAACCAAACAATTTCTTTTCCAGTAACGGTTCAGCATCTCTCTCCTGTCCTAACACAAGGGCAAGACGCTTGTATCTCGTTACTGGAAATTGCTTTCCTAACATATTACCGTATGAAACACGGCGAGTCCGCCTGTCTTTAGAATAAATAGTGTTTTGCTGCCATCTTGTGGGTGAGTAACACATTGCCACATTCATCGGACAAACCCATGTTCTGTATGTATAGGCTTACATATAACATTTGGTTTACAGGATTGAATGGTTGAGTTCAATGATTGCAGTCAACACTACAAATTGAGAAAATTGAATGAGATTAGTTACTTGTCTTTGTAAAAAAGATGTTATTTGCTGGGTCTCACAATTTTTAAACAGTTTTACTTTATTTTAAGAGGGAAATCATATAAGTTTGAAGAGAGCATTTATCAGTCTCTGTATCTCAGCAGGTGTTGATGCTGTAAATATCCTGGAGTGCTTCCTCTGAAATCTTTAACGTCTCCTGTATGATGTGTGACTATTTTTTGCCACACACACATTTGGCAGATGAGTTTGTGCATCCTCAGTGTGTCTTGATATGGAGGAGGAGCCCTTTTCAGCGCTGACGTTCTTTTGATATATATGGTGAAAATTAGAAATGCCTCCTCTGATTTGTCACTGAAGTTGTTTGATGATTTCCTCTGTTCTGTCTAATAAGGTTATGATGAATGTGATTGGAAAGTTTTAGGGCTTGTTCTTCTCTTTAGGGGGCTGACAAGAGCCAGTTTCTTCAGTGTGTTTGAGGGAGCAGAGGAATGTTGCGCTGATGAAATAATTTGTGTCCAGCAGAAGAAGATGATGGAGAGATGTCTGATGTTGATGTTTCTGCTGAAACACATCACTGCAGGTATTTCTTTCTCTCTTTTCCCCCCTAACTTCCAGATATTCTTTGTATTTTGTGTAGTTATAAATGTTTAATAGAGCTTTGTGGTGGTGTTTTCTCTCTTAGCATTCTCATAGCTCTTTCCCTTGTGGTTCATTCTGTTTCAAACCAAACAAAATTCAGTAATTTTCTTAACTATTTTTTTTTATATATATATTGTTCATATTTTTCAGAAGAAAGAGAAACATAAATAGTGATGAAAGCCAATTTTTTTTTTTAACACGTTTTTGCTAAAAGTCATCACTTCTGGTAGATTTTTAAAAAATAGTTTATTGACGTTTTGTGCTGTTTTCTCTCTCTTCTTCCATTTTACTGTTCTTTTTTTCTAATAGCTCTTTCCCCTTTGGGTCATTCTGTGTCAAATCAAACATTTCATTGACATCCTTGGCTACGATTTTTGTTTGTTAATTTTTGTTGATTTGGTTACTATAACCTGTATTCCCCCCCCTGAAGGAGGACAAATATAAATGGTGATGAAAGCCAAAATATTAAATGCCATGAATGAATATTTACGGAGTAATCCACTATTTTGTACCAATCTTGGTGTAAAAATAAAATAATAGTAATATATAAATATTTTGCTGTGGACCTCTGTTTGAGTTGACACAGAATGTGTCCCCGCTTCTCTCTCTTGCTTGTCACACCTGTTGCATAAATTGTGAATTACTTTAACACACTCCTTCTTTCTCTCTTTCTCTGTGTTTTTCATTTCTTATTCTTTCTGTTCATTATATAGACCATGTGAATGTGCGGTTGGTTGGTGGTCACAGTCGCTGTGCTGGTAGAGTGGAGGTTCTTCATAGAGGTCAGTGGGGAAGAGTGTGTGATGTTTTCTGGGATATGGTTGATGCTGCAGTGGTGTGTAGAGAGCTGGACTGTGGAGAACCTGTAGATGCTCTGGGTGGTGCTCATTTTGAACCAGGACTAGGAACAATCGGGATGAGTTTTGTCATGTGTACTGGATCAGAGTCAATACTGAAGAATTGTGGATCATCAGGATGGGGTAAAAATCACCATGGTCATTGTAAAGATGCCGAAGTCATCTGCTCAGGTAAACTGCTCCAAGTCTGACTTCGTTATTACATCATTAAATTTTAATTCATACATATACGCTAAGAAACTTAAAAATGACTCTTTGAACTTTCACTGTTTTTTATTGATGGAATATTTAGAATATATAGAATAATTGTCTTAAATCTACTGAATCTATTTACTGTATACGTTCAAAGAAACATCTGAAAGCACATCTCTTTTGTAAGGACCACCCAGTTGGTCCAACGATGGAATCCAATGGCTGGGGGATAAATGAGCAAGGAGAGAAGTTTGGGCAAGGTGGCGTCATTTGCTCACTTTGGAGATCTCTTTTCCAGATTAGTTTTATTGTTTTGTTGCATGGCATCTATTTTGTGGGAGGTTCTGAATTTGGTTTCATGGGGAGATCATTTCGGGTCTTACACATTCACAATTTTTTCACTGCCTCAAGCAAACGCATGTGCTACTATGAATGAATAAATGTGAATATTTATTTGTTCTGTATTAACATTTGCTTTTTTTGGTAGCTGGTTGATTTTAAAGTAAAAATACTAACGCAAAACGTGCATTTCAATTTGACAACACTAAACAGTGAAACAAAAACTAAGAAACAAACTTAACTGACAAACTTAATTTTTTTTTTTTTTTAATGTACATTCTCAACATTGGTGTATAAACATTTGCAACAATTATTTTTTTTTCAGAAATTCAAATAATAAAATGTCATAAGAGTCTGTTTTCTATACACCAGATTCCATTATTATTATTATTATTATTATTATTATTATTATTATGCCATTTAAATGATCTTTGTTCTTTCAGGTGTCAGGCTGGTTGGAGGTTCTCACTGCTCTGGGAGGTTAGAGATACTTCATAATCAGACATGGATGTCAGTGTGTGATGCTGCCTTTGACC
>JAFVLL020001586.1:0-14821 GCA_021397915.2 Tor tambroides
TAAAAGATAAAAAGGATAAACAATGCAGATTTATTTTCACAGCTGCCTTTGCTCATATTTACCAAGGGTGCCAATATTAGTGGAGGGCACTGTATCTATCAATACTAATGTAATAATATTGATTTCAAACATGAAAACCGTTGTTACAACTCCAAATATGGACCTACTGTTGATATCTGTTGTTGTTTTCTAGCTCTACCTATGTTTACAACTGATTCCCTAAGTCCTGCTATGCTTTTCATTGCTTTATTGGGCAAATGTGAGTTTTTTAGCTTGGAGATGCCAGATGTGTGTTTCGATGAAGGGGCAATTTTGACTATAACTGAACAAATGAAGGGTTTGGATCAAGACTGGGCGGGAGTTTTAGATCACGGTTGCTTGGTTCTTTGTGTCCTATAATTTCACTCTTGGCAGTTATTTTACCCAGTTTTGGTTCTTGATTCTGAAGCGTACCCTTGTAAATGAGTGTGGAATATGTCTGGAATAGTTT
The DNA here is from genome assembly GCA_021397915.2 of Tor tambroides. Taxonomy (NCBI): domain Eukaryota; kingdom Metazoa; phylum Chordata; class Actinopteri; order Cypriniformes; family Cyprinidae; genus Tor; species Tor tambroides. The sequence goes on from JAFVLL020001586.1 coordinate 491, forward strand.
TAGAGAGGCTGACGGACAGCTCTGTGATGGAGAGAGAAGAACTGAGGGGGCTGTTTTTCAACAGACAGGTCTTTTAATTTGGGTGGATTTGGCCTGGTCTCTGTCTCTCTCACACCCACACATGGAAATAGGGCCAAGTTTGTATCACAAACTGGAAAAAAGAGAATGTTTTAACAATTGAACATATTCAAATTTTGAAACGTATTCTAACCTTTTAATGAAAAATCCCTCAATAACTTATTGCTCAATGGCTTTGCCATTTTCTCTTTTAAAAATGTGGCTTCAAAGTCTCATGTTTTGTGTGGTCTAACATGCCCAATTCAACAAGCACCCGTTTCAACTTCTGCGGAGGACTCCCATTCATGTGGTCGGGTCGTCTCACTGTGGTCTTTTCCAGCACTCTTCGTTTATTCAATGTGTCTGTTGTTGAAGTCTGCAGAGCCAAAACAGTGGCTTCTGCCTCCTAATGGAAAACGTTTTATTTGAACCAGTTTGATGCTTCTCAGAAAATTGCCATGTTGAGACGAAACCACCATAAACTGAACTCAGGGAATGTCCCAAAGTTCTATGATGCTCCACTGTTGAGAACATCTGTTGAGAGGGGTTATTGCATCATAAATGAGCACAGTATCGTCTTTGCGTACAGTTTCAATTACAGAATCGTCTTTCACATTCATTTTGAAAAAAATCATGATCCTCCAATTCTTCTTAGCCATGCTTAAGGCTCAGAAATGAAGCTACTGTATTTGCTGTATATTGAGTTGTCTGTATGATTCTTTGGAGGTTAAAAAACTTATGTCAGAAATTACTGGCACTATCAGCCCTCACAATCGTACACATTGCTGCATGGTCTGTTGAATAATATTTCACTGTGAGGTCCACGCCAGTGTGGGTGCACAATGGACACAAAGGGGGCGCTCTTGAGCATCTTTCTAAAACCTACAGTGCAATGGCAAATAAGACTCTTTATGGTCTCAAGGACTTGACAGATTTTTAAAGTAAAATATGCACAAACCCAAAGAGAAGTAATTTCGATTGAATTCTCATTTATTTTTATAGCACTTATGACAATAAATATTCTTCCAAAATAGCTTTACAGAGAATTTTACCATCGAGCAAGATGACAGCGAGGAGAAGCTCCACAGAAAAATACTAGACAAACTATACCTAAAAGTATGCAAGATAGGAATGCTTATTTTATAATTTTTTTATTATATTATTTTATTTTCATTTATTTTATTTAGAAGTATATTTTTTTCTTTTTACTGTTAAAAATATGGTTGTCAGTAAAATACTCATAATTACTCATTATTACATAATTATCATAATAACATCATTACTGATCATTCCTGACTAGTCTTTAGAAAGCTAAATGAAATACTAATGAATCTCTCTCTCTCTTTCTCTCTTTCTCAGGAATTTCCCTATTTTAAATTACCAGTGCATATTTTATAAAGGTTTATAATTCATTATAATAAATAAAAAAAAGATTAATGTACTGACTTCTGGTAAAGAGTCTCCAATCCCAAATGGCTACATAATTGTTCATATATATTTTTATTTATTTATTTTTTTTTTAAATCTGAATTATATATAATTGATGTAATTTAAATGAGATTGTTTATTTCCCTTAAATTCAACAAGCCATCAGTTTTTCTCTTCTCACAGAGAGACCAATCTGTTACGCTGTTTCACAATGTCCTTTGGCTACAAACAAGCTTTTCCAGAATTTCCCCAACTCTTTCTTTCTTTTCTTTCCCCCTCTCTTCTTACAATCAGAACCAGAGGAAGTGTTTTCTTAGTAGGTCCATTGAGATTTGAGCTGACGTCAGTCGTCATGCTTCCTCTTTATTGGAAATGCTATAGTTTATCCTTCCACTGCTTGACTAAGCGTTGAGACACTAAGCATGAATTCAGGAGTGGCATAGATGAAGGAATGAGAGAAAGAGTGAGAAAGGAAAAATGACACATGTAAGCACATGCTCTCAACTAATTCTCAATGCGCATCAGGAAGACAGACACAGCTGTTACCACACACACCACATCTGACAGCTCATACACATACGCACAGCGCGCAGCCATGACATTAACACCCTCAAACGGCCAAAAGACAAGGTTTGATTTTTGCGATCTGAAGTAACCTCAAATGACACATATGCAAACACAGTTTGTGGCCACAAAACCCAACCTCTCGGTACGCTGATACGTTTTCTTATAACACCACACCTACGCTTGTCCTTAAGTGATGCATGTCAAGTTCACAGACAAAAACTTGTGCCGAGAAATGATCATTAAAAGTTGTATAACTGAAGAAAAAAAAAAAAAAACTTAAAGCTAGGGAATTCATTTACAAATATTTTAAAATTATGCTCATTTACATATATAATGTAATATAATAAAATATAATATTTGACTGCAGTCAAATCTAGACCTAGAAATGCAATTAAATTCTACATAAGATGTGTCACCCGCTCATGGTGACTGCCATGTTGAGATCACTTGACTGGCTGAATACATATTCATATTTTTGGTAAATGTAACTGCATGGTTAATGCACATTATTTCATTTATTCCTTATTTTTGTTTGTTTATGCATGCGTAATGGCAGCTTATTAGCTGAAATCTGTCCCCTTTTGTCTGTAATTGGATGACCTCATGATATGTGGGCAACTGCAGCATGGCCATATGTCTGCATCTTTCCTGGACCATTGCCTCCTTTTTCCGAATCTGCTAGGGCCGTCGGCGCTTGTGCGTCTGTCTATGTTGTGCATGTCTCGAAGGAAGAGAAAGGGAAAAACCCTTCTTACGCACATGTGGTCAGACACCTCACTGGTCCTGTCAAACATGCTTTGCCTCATAATGACAGATTTCAGACCCAAGACGTGTATGCGTATCACCTTTTCAGAGAGGTGTATGGATAGAAATGAAAGGAGGAAAAAATGTGAATAAAATTTAAAGATAACTTAAAAGATACACCATAACTATTCATTGTAATAATGAAGTTATCTAAACCTTAATTGTTACTATCTATCCATCCATCCATCCGTCCTCCATCTATCCATCCATTCATTCATCCATCCACCATCTATCCATCCATCCATCCATCCGCCATCCATCCATCCATCCACCATCTATCCATCCATCCATCCATCCACCCATCCATCCATCCGCCATCCATCCATCCATCCACCATCCCATCCATCCATCTGCCATCCATTCATCCATCCATCCGCCATCCATCCATCCATCATCCATCCATCCATCCATCCATCCGCCATCCATCCATCGATATATTATAGTATTATTTACGTCTGCTTTTGTATTATTTCTTTGTTTTTCTATTGAACATAATTCAATAATAGTTTAGATAGATTTAGATTAGATTGTTTAAACTAACCCAAGTATTTCATGTAAATATTCTCAAAAGCTAAAACTGGATTTATCGTTGGGACTTGAGTCTTATCTAGAGACGGGAATGTTAGAGACTTGAGGGTGGTCTCTTGGCTTGGGTCAGTAAGCAACCACCTAGCGACCACCCAGAACACCCTAGCAACTGGATACCAACGCACTACAAACCACACAGAACACCTCAGCAACCGCACACCAATTCTCTGGCACCCACACGTGTACCCTAGCATTATGGCAGTTTTTCATGGGCAGGCGCTATTCACATTTTCATCAGAAATATAAAAATCCAGAAAATCCACTTTCCGGCTTTTTGACATTGCCTTGGTGTTGTAGTCTACAGGTACCTATCCATACGCTTCAAAAAAGAGAAAAAAAGAATTACCCACACCAAAGAGCTTTTTTCTCCCGGTGTTCAGAGAGCAAATATGCTTGTGTGGCTTTGAACGTGTGGAGATTAGAGAGAAGTGCCGTCATTCGACAGGGCCCTGCTAAAGTTCTGCTGCTGTGTTGTTCTGCAACTAGGAGACCCACCACAGCAAAGTCAGACACGCACAAGGGCTCGTCTGTGTCCCAAAGCCACAGGGCACCGATTCACCAAACTCCCCTCTGCTGTAAACACATCTATGCTTCAACAAGACCCACACACACAGCTCACGCCTATGCTTCATACATTTCTGTGGCGTGCAAGGAATGATGCAGACCCGTTTACGTACATCTTGACATTAATTCAAGCGAATTATAAAACGTGATGGTGTGTCATTTGTGTGTATATGTAAATGTGCGTTTTGTTGCTTTTGTTTCTCTTGTTGTTTGTTTGGTTGAACAGTATAGCCTTTTCAGCTTTTTAATATATCTAATTATATTTAAAAGGTATTTTTTCCAAGTATATTTAAAATGATTAATATAAAAAGCTAAATATTGTAAAAACAATCTAGTTAAAAATGGAATAAAATGAATACAAAGTTTTTTTTTTCCTTAAATTTTTTTAATATATATATATATATATATATATATATATATATATGCACCAGTATAATAACAAATAAAACAGCTATACAGGTTATTTCTTTACTTTTATTTATTTATTTATTTATTTATTTATTTATTTATACATACTTTTTTTTAGGATTCTTTGATGAATAGTTATAGTTTAGTAATAGTTTTGTAAAAGTCTTTATGTCCATTTTTGATCAATTGAATGCTTGCTAAATAAAAATACTAATTTCTTCAAAATAAAATTCTACTGACCCCAAACTTATAAACAGTAGCGTAAGTTTTATGAAAACTTTTAAATACATGCAAAATACAAAAATGCCATGCAGGACAAAAGTACAATGAGCATTTTTGAGTTATGCAAATGAATCTGATTCACAGAAATCAAATTTACTAAAGCTTGAAATAAAGATGCTAATAAAATGTCTTCCAGAAAATCACCTTTAGGAAACCTAATGATCTCCTAAATAAACTATACAAATAAATTAAATCATCAAGACGTAGCTTAATTTTATATTGCCAGTGAAATCACTGTGTCTGAATATATATGTGAATAATATTTGTCTTAAAATGTGCATGCAGTTTTAATTTAATGCATTTTTGCAAGATAAAGTGTTTTTCACAACAAGAAAATGTGTGTGTGTGTTTGTGTTTACATACAAGTTTATACAGCGAGCTTTGCAAAGTACCCTTTGTCTCCTCTCTATTGACATCAGAGCCTACAAGTGCCAGAAATTATAAAAAAAAAGGGGAAGGGACAAGAGAGAGAGTGAGAGAGAGAGATGCCAAACGGGGCAATGAAATGAGGTAGCACAGAGCCAACAGGCTGTATCACCCCACCGCAGCCAACTCTCAGACATGAGTGAGAGTGGCACGCAAAGAGAGGGCGACACCAAGAGAGGCAGGAGGGGGTGAGAGGAAGGGGCACGAAGCCAAAGAGGCAGTATCACCTAGCCACAAGGACCGGGCCAATGAGTGGGAGCGAGCAGGGGGGGAGATCTCTCACAGCTAGCACTCAGAAGAACCCACTCTCACTCTCTCATACAGTCTGGGAGTGTGTGTGCGTATGCGTGTGTGTGTGCGAGCCCAGGATGAAGGAACGTCTGGCGGGCTGTGCTCGAGTGGCCGTGCAGCAGGATTTTCACGGTGCCCCCATTTCTGTGTGTCTCTGTCCAGACGAGTCCTACCAGAAGCTGGCTGTGGAGACCATGGAGGAGCTCGACTGGTGTCTGGATCAGCTGGAAACCATCCAGACGTACCGCTCCGTCAGCGACATGGCCTCCAACAAGGTGAGAAGATGCAGCACATCACTTTTAAGAGCTCCTCTGGAAGTTGTAAAAATTCTCAGAGGATGCTTGCACAGTACAGCGTACTCAAAAACGTTTCGTGATAGTTTAGAATCTGTTTTTGTTCGTAATGCTTCTCTCAACGGCCGCTTTGTGAATGGGGCTATTGAGAGTCGGTCCTTGTGCCAGTTAGCTTGCATTAAAAATTCAGGCTGCTGTTTTCTAGCAGTTAATGCGATTTCAAATGGAATCTGTTTGAATATGCAAAATAGATTTGAAATTCTAAGCTTTATTATGATTTAGTTATGGTGCATTTTCCAAGGTATTTGAAGTATAAGGCTTCCTTAGAGATGCCACATCACTTTACTATCATAACAGTCTCACACATTGTCTGTATAAATGTGTTAGCAAGTCTTCCCAGCGTATTGAACAGGTTTTAGCATGTCTCTTTTCCAGCACGTTTTTTCCACACCCCTTTATATTGCTTTGGAAATGCGGTGTACTGCGGTATGCTCTGAAATTGATTTGATTGACAGCTTGTTGGCCAATTTATATTAACAGTGAGGTTTATGAAGTTAAATATTAACTTTTTATTAGGAGACCTAGTTTTTTTTCTTCTTTTTTTCTAGATTTTAATACACGTACAGCACTTTATAGCATAATCAAAGCAATATGATATACATATGCTGACAAGCAATCTCTGTCAGTGTTACGGACACATATATGCATGTTTCAACCTGTATTGTTTATCGTCCTTTTTGTACTTTTAAATACTATGTGTTGTTTTCACATCGCTGTCAGTGTCATCTCATGTGATTCACTGCATAGCTCCACAGTGTGTGTGTGTGTGTGTGTGTGTGTGTGTGTATATGTCCTGCAGCTGTGACTCAGGTTTCCTGTCTCCTTCCTAAGCTCTAGCCGGGTCCAGACTACAATGGGAGTGAGTTCTGTATGGCAGGGCAAGGCCGCACTCCCTGTTTGTTTCTTCTTCTGCTGACGTCAAACAGGCATACACTGTAGCACAGGGACTTTTACTGCAGACAATAGAGATGAAATACACACTAACTCCCGCACACACTCACTCAGAGGCTCAATCTTACAGATACATGTGCAGGAAAGGGACGGATTTTGGGATGACCCAGAATTCTCACTGTTAATAATTTTCTTAATCATGAATTTTGGCGTGTTTTCCAGTAAAAGTATGTAAACATTATTAAAACATGATCATTTTACTTTTCGTGGAAATATGCATGTTAATGCTTTTTATTAAGATTTTTTTTTTAAAAATAGAGAATTTGCAGTTATATGTTTTTATTATTTATTTATTTATTTTTTGCATCTAAAGTAAAATTATGAGTCTAAGGGTATATATATATATATATATATATATATATATATATATATAATTTTACTGGAAAATGACAAAAATACTCGTCATTTTATTTCAGTGCATGCAGGCCAACAATAATATTCATGAATGAACAATACAATACGTATGCAAGAAAATGGGACATATACAAAACCTGTGACTGTGTCATGATCGGCTCAAGACATGCTCATATCCTGGGAGCTTTTGTATGAGTTTGTGGAAATAACACATAAAGATAGCCATCAGACTTGTACAGAGAATACCAGGACGTCTGACCTTTTGCTGCCCTTTTGAACGCCTGTGCCTTTTGATGTGTATTACACTTTAGCTGTGTGTGCATGTAAAATCTTTACAGTATCAGCTTCAGGATTTCTCTGCCAACATGTAATATGCATATTCTGTTTCAGTCAACTGGATATTCCAGTCAAGATAACAGAACTGCAGACTCGCTCTTTTTGTTACAGTAAATCGACAAAGTTGTTTAAATAGATACTAAGTCCATGGCCATGAATCCCCAAATGTTGTCACCGAATTGAAAAGTTATGAGAGAAAACATGGTTTATAAAACATGAACATTTTCTTTTCAGACTATTTTGAAAAAAGTTAAGTCAAATTTTATCAAATGGCAAAGATTTCTTTATTATATAGTATACCATTTATGTATGTTTTACAAATTTGCATACATTTTATAGCTTCATTGTTACTCTTTGGCTGTTTTTTTCAGATGTTTGTCATGAAATTCCTATGGAGACATAAAAATAAAATTAATGTAATATATTAATATTTGAATTATTATAATAACTCTTACTTATAAATCTAACTCTTTTTTTTTTGCAATTGTTACACTTTTTGAGATCTCTTTTAAAAGCTCTAGAGGGGACACCTGAAATTAATAAAGTCCTCAGGAGAAAGATCTAAAAAGCAGGATACTAAAAAGTTTCCATTTCCTTTGGATGCATGCAGCTTATAAACTTTCTAAATTTGAAAACTTTCAGATTTTTGTAAGTGAGGACTTCCTATAGATCTGCATGTGCATGGCAGTATATGTTTGCTCTGATGACTTTTTAGAGATCACATCAGTATGCTTGATCTGATTCCAGAGCACACTATTTACCCTATAAACTATGTTGCAATGGGGTTAGAGTTCCAGTGTATGTGTGCGTGTCGGAAGGAGGCGGTCCCACGGTGAGAAGGGGAGTGTGTATACAGTGACACACTCACACACTGAAGGATAGTCAGCGCTCACAGCTCAAAATTAGTCAGTAACGCTATTGCGCCTGTCAAACGTCGAAACTTAAGACTCAAGACAGCCAGGGTGACACAGACTTAGAAGCAGGACTTAGAAATCTTAACTCACTTAAAATGGGAGCTTGCTGCTTTGAGAGGAAAGATCAGAGAAAGATCGGAAAAGTTAACTGCTGGAAAAAGGTGAGCCTCTGTTTTAAACTTTTGTAAGTTTGTAACTTTTCATTTTTTGTTGGATGTTACTTTGTGGGATTTTCAAGGGCATACCTGTTGTCTAAAGTAGCTTTTTGAATTTTTTCTTTCTGAATTCTCATGATAAGTGTGCTTTAAAGATGAAAAGTGATTTCTTGGAAAGGTTTATTTTTTGTGCAGTGCTTTCTTTGTGTTGAAAAGTTACAATTAAGACAATGTGGATTAACAGTGTGGTTATAAATTATAACTTTAAAAGAATTAGTTGTATAGTCCCACATTTATAATATAATAAGCCAGTCAGAGCCATGTAATATTGAGCTGATGGTCTCAAGTCAAACTAGTGCTAGTTTCTAAAGTTCCTGCATATTTGGTTGGTTGGAGACTGAGAGCACCAGTATAAGCTTGCATGCAAATTGTTGTTAAAATAGTTGTGTAAATGTTCAGTTTGAGTGTTTTTATTTTTATTTTCTGATAATCACAGAAACAACAATTGTCAATTTTAAACAGTTGAAGTTCCTTTCTAATCTTAATGGATTTAGGTTGCTTCCTCATTGTGGATATAATTGAGACTAAAGCAGCTTATAATGTATTAGTCTGTAATTTAGTAACTACTTATTATTTTACTTTGTCCATTATTTGACTTTACACACACACACACACACACACACACATTCATGCACATATTGAGAAGTTTAGAGGAAGGGAAACGTTGGGCTTGTATCCTCAGGCATTGTTGGTTTGGCACAAAAAGAACTGTTGGTTTCTTCAGAAGCTGTTATGTCATTATTGATGTTACTGTTCTAACATACCAGAGAACTCGTTTGTCATCTCAATGTGCGTCACAGTCTTTCAAAGTCTTCTTCCAGCGATCATCATATATCAATGGCTGTTAAGAATTTGCCGATTTTGCAATTATGTGCTTCTCAAGTGACATCATTCAGTGCAACAAAACTCCCACAATTTCTGACCAAGAAACAAATTTGGATTTTCCCCACTAGATGATGTGCACAAGACATTTACTGTAGTTAGATGTAATTAAAAAAAAAAAAAAAACATGAGTGTAGTGTGATATTTACATACAAGTTTAAATACAGAGAGGGAGAGGTGGAAATAAGAACACAGATCTCGATTGACAATGGACAGCTGAAAATTGAAATGTATTTTGATGATTGATTGATTGACTTGTCTGTCCTACATCTAACACATTGATACATTAGACAAGGTCAGATGACAGTACAAATTGATTGAACAGCCCGCCGGCGAAATCTATCTCACTTAATATCTGTGGGTTTATACCGCCCACTAGTGGAGAAAAGAAAATAGCATCCAATTGCTGATTATCCTATTTTAAAGAAATGCAAAAATGAAAACTTGCATCTAGGTATATAAAAATTATTATGATATGCATATTTGCTGCCAATGGGTAGTTAACATGAAATATATTTGGGAAGCTGACACGTTCGTCAGTGTCACATGCTCCATATAAAACTATTTTAAAAAGCAATTTGCATATTTTTTAATTACAAGGTAGCTTTTATGAGGTAATGTTAAATGATATATAAAAAAGGAAAATGGTTACAGGACAGATGAATATACATTCATATAAATTTTAACTTTAAATCTTGATGCTCAATATGTGTCACCGACCCAGATATAATTTCCTAAATAAATTCTTTTTTGCCTCTAAATGCATTACACTCTTAGCTGATAGAATCGGTTAGCTTTAATCAAGTGTTTGAAGGGTCTTTCTCTATAGAATGAAGGTCTTTCAGAATGAAATTCCCTTCACCCTTTACTCTTCTCAGAGCAGAAGTCGTTGCACATCCGCCCCCCTACAGCCATGTTTCTCACAGAGCTTAGAGAGAGACACTCACATGGATTTACTGATATGGATGATAAGAAGAAATGTGAGCCGCAGAAGGCAGCGCGTCTTTGATATGTCAGAGTTGTTTACAGCTCTGACTAGACGTCTCACGCACAGCTGAGGAACCCCCACTGCAGCATAATGCAGAGATTCTCGCTATTTTCCATCTTTCTCTTTCCCCCCTCTTTCCCTTTCTCCCTCCCACTCGCTTTTTCTCATGAAGGCGCACAAACAGAGACACGCACACACATTTCACAGTTCGAAGAATCCAAAAACATTGCATGAATCCTTTTAGCTCCTCAAATCTGAGACCAACTTCTCTGCGTTAAGGGGCGAAAACAGGCTCTGTTTACATGAAAATGCTATTTCAGTCTTTCTACTCCAAGATTTCATGTTCAATTGAAAATTACTCGCTGTTTCTTTGTAATTATTTATGAAATGTACAAGCAGCTTCTGAGTGTAAATTATTTCAATGTAAATCCTTTGTGTAGTTACGCATCTAGTGTTTTTTTGGTTAAGAAATGCACCATTTGATCCATCATAGGTGAGGATGATGAGGACAGCCTGGTCTGGTCTGCTGGTTTTAGTGGTTTTGGGTACTTTTAAGATTGTCCATTTAGGAAACCAATAGGTTGAGCAGCTAAATCATCCAAACACCATCCTAATCCAACAATTGGCTTATTTTTTCCTCATATTCACTAAGGGTTTTCCCTGTCATTGGACTCTGCCTGAGGTGGCTTTATCAAGGACGGCTCATCAATTTTGGCCCTTTGCCTCCTCCCCGTTCTGATGAATTGGGGGGTTGATTTGGCAGATGTTATTGAGCCGCAGTGGTGTCCTCGTGATTCCTGGGCAGCCATCTTTGGAGGCTAGGGAGGGAGGGAGGGAGGGAGGGAAGCCTCAGCGGCAGCCCATGTCACATGACGCTGTTGCCATGGCGTTGGGATGTTGGTGTAATTGGTGTTTGAATGTAGACGGAGAGACAGAGAGAGTCGTGGGGGGTGTTGATGTCACCGAAAAAAGACAAAGAGAGGCAATTATCCAGGCCTCCATATGAAGCCTCATGCATTATGGGAATGCAATAAAGAAGGCTGACGGAGCCTGAAAGAACCCAGACTCATCTAAAGTTCCCATCTTCGCTCTTACAAGTTGTACTCGATTAGGAATCCCTTTAAGTCGATGAATTGTTCCCAAAAAGCCGAGGGCGTCCTTAGACTCTGCTTTACGTGTCTTTTTTCTTCTCGCGCTTTCCCCGCATAACAAAGCAGGGGCTCCCCCCCTCCTCTGCCATCTCTATGTCAAATCATATGTGCCCGTGGAGCGTGTTGCTGGGGCTGACAGACTCGAGACCGGGGGAGAGACGCGAGAGGGAGGGGGCGAGGCAGAAGGAGAGAGAGAGACAGAGCGAGATGATGAGAGAGCGCGAGCGTACTGCAGCAGCGGAGCGGCACTAATCCAGCAGAGGAAGACCCCCCTCCAGCCAGATGAGCATCCCAGTGTTTTTTTTCCTCATCCCTCCCTCCCTCTGCTCCACTGTTCCTTCATCTCCTCCATAATTCATTGACCCTCCGCTTCGCTTCCAGCTCCGGCCGTCGCTCTCTGGATCATCCTCCAGCCCAGGACGGGTGTTCCCATCTGCTGTCGGCCCCCGCTCGTATCTGCAGCCATGGACAGTCAACGGCAGAGCGATTCGGCCGAGAGCTGCCGTGAAGACGGCTTGTGTCTGCTTTTCGGCTACTAATCCATACCAAGCAGAGTAGGAGAGGAGAGAAGAGGGGATTTTTCGTTTTTCCCAACCAGAAGAATCCCTTTCGTCTGCCTCTCTCTGGCTCTTTTCCTTTGTGGTATAGGAGTGTGCTGTTGTGGATTTCGGGAGCTTAAATACGATCCAAAATGCCTGAGGCCAATTACCTTCTCTCTGTATCCTGGGGTTACATTAAGGTGTGTATGGCGGCTAGTAAGCTGTTTTTTGGTCTGCTAATGGAGGTTGGTTTTGGTTCGGTGTTTGTTGGTGGTCTAGAGAAACACTGAGGAGGAAAACCTACAGCAAGTCTCGCTGTGTGGCATCCTGTGCTGGAATGTCTAGATCCGAGCTCTATTTTGGGCTGTTCTTTTCAAATGAATCTGTTGTATTTTGGCTAAGATGTTGATTTGGATGTCAAAAGCACAGTTATATGGGTTGTTTTTGTGATTTATCCCTTTGTACTAATGAAGCTTAAAAATCAGAGATGTGGCGCAGGATATGGCTGCCGTTTTTTTGACTTATTTAATTATATATGCCTTTGTTTGTTTATTTCTTGCCAACATTGCGTCTTTTTGGAACCACATCATTGCTTTGGGAACATATATTCATACATTGTATGTGAAAAAAATTGCTAAAGAAAAAATAACTTTAAACTTGGCAACAGTTTAAAAATTGCAGTTTACAAATGAAATCTCAACTAGTGTCTACCTTGTCTCTTGTACTGCACTTCTCTCTCATTCTTTATGCATTTGCATTTTTTATGCTTGGTATGAGGTATTACAGATTTATTAAAAAACAAGAGAAATTAATGCATTAAAATAAATGCATGAATATGTTTAAAAGGAGATTTAAATATATTAGATATTTAGAGATAAGTTATTAGATGTTAAGATATTAAATACGATTTTTATATTATTTATATTTATTATATTATTTATTTGGTCATATTTAACATTTTGTACCCCATAACACATTGCGATATTTTATGTAAATGCATGCCTATATAAAGGAATTTTAAAAATCTTGAAAAATGGCAGCCCTGCTGAAGATTCAATGTTGAACTTTTTTTGGGGTTTTTGACTAATGATTCTCCCTCTTTATCTTTTCCAGTTCAAGAGAATGTTGAACAGGGAGCTGACGCACCTCTCTGAGATGAGCAGATCTGGCAATCAGGTGTCGGAGTTCATCTCCAACACCTTCCTAGGTAATCACACACAAATTCACTCTTACGCTAAAACACCTGCAGTCATTGCTAAACATTGGCTATATACAATATGCGCCATTGTGGATTGAATTTGGGCTGCGTCATTTCCAGAGCGGACTTGCAGTTTAGACTCACTGATGCTGTATATCGAAAAGCTATGAAAACGAAAAAAAATATATCCATTAGTTGTGAAAGTATTGTACATTAAAAGAGAAGACATGCAGTACAAAGGTTCGTTTTGTTTGTGGAATGCCGTGAGATGGCATCAGACTTTCGTTTCTGCATGAGGAGAGAGATCCCCAATGCAGCAGTTGGAAAAGAGGAAGGGGAGGGTGGAAAGGAGAGCAGAGTTAGGGGAGGAAGGGAGAGACAGAGGGGGATGGGATCCTGCTGTAAAGCAGTGCTGACGGTGGAACCCCCCAGCACGGAACATCCAGGCAAGAGAACCTGTGACTCATCCAGCTCCTGTGTTCTCATCGAGAAGCCATCGCATGCCCCATCTAAACACACAAACACTCATGTGCCTTGCCGCAGTGTAAGGTCCCGTTTCACTGCAAAAAAGTAATTTATTAATCAGTATTTACTAATAAAATGTAAACATTTTTGAAATCAAAAAATAACAATTACATTTACTTTCAGCAAATTTGTATGAAATATTATAAAATGTAATACATTAGAAGTTATTATAATATAATTATATTTTGATAAAAAAATATAGATTTAAAAATGTTTTTGCAGTGTAAATTTCAAAATTTGATGACAAAATCTGCAAAAAATATTGGTGTCCATTCTGATGGTGTACAACTTTGTGTTCGGATTATTTGGGACTAAACGTGGTTCGATTTTCCTGGGATTAAGTGTTAGCTGTGAAACATCTGTGCGCTGTCACGTGTGACTGCTGTCTTTATGCCTCTGCGATTTCGCTGTCTGCATCAAAACGCGTGAGTTTAGCAGAGATGAGATTAAATCTGACCCGGACATAATGTCGCTTTCCTTTTTTCTTTCTTTTTCTGAAATCTTGGATCT
>JAFVLL020001586.1:14921-26694 GCA_021397915.2 Tor tambroides
CATGCATGCATGCACAAATATAATAACAAACAGCAATATTTTCCAAACACACTAGCATTCAAAAGTTTGGGGTTGGTAAGAATTTTTAATAGTTTTAGAAAGTTTACCAAATCTGCATTTACTTGATCAGAAATGCAGTAAAACAGTAATATTGTGAAATATTAATAAAATGTAATAGCTCTATTTTAATTTGTTTTAAAATGTAATTAATTCTCATTATGACAAAGCTGAATTTTCAGCAAGTGACATTTAAAGTAACATTTTCTTATTATCAATGTTGACAACAGCTATTGTATGCAGCTTAATTATTTTTTTTAATTATTGTTTTTTTTTCTTTTTTTAAAGATCCTTTGAATAGAAAGTTCAAAAGAACAGCATTAATTTGAAACAGTTTTGTAAAAGTCTTTACTGTCATTTTTGATCAATTGAATGCATCCTTGCTGAATAAAAATATGAATTTCTTTAAAATTAAATTCTACTGACCCCAAACTTATAAATATAGCATAAGTTTAATGAAAACACTCAAATACATGCAAAAATATAAATCTACAAGAATTCCATGTAGGGCAAAAGTACAATAAGCATTTTTGAATGATACAAATGAATCTGATTCACAGAAATTAATCAAATTTACTAAAGCTTGAAATAAAGATGCTAATAAAATGTCTTCCAGAAAATGTCTTTTAGGAAACTTAATGGTTTCCTAAAAAAATTAATTAATTAAATCATGAAGAATATTTGTGTCTTAAAATATGCATTTAATATGCAAAATATGAATTTAAACATGCATTTTTGCAACAAAGTGTTTTTCACAATAACAAAGTCTGTTTACATGCAAGTTTATACAGCGAGCTTTGCAAAGTAACCCCCATTGTCTCCTCTCTATTGACATCAGAGCCTACAAGAGCCAGAAATTATGAAAAGGGGAAGAGAGAGAGAGAGAGAGAGAGAGAGAGAGAGAGAGAGAGAGATGCCAAACGGGGCAGTGAAATGAGGAAGCATAGAGCCAAGAGGCTGTATCAGCCCACCACAGCCAACTCTCAGACATGAGTGAGAGTGGCACGCAAAGAGAGGGCAACACCAAGAGAGGCAGGAGGGGGTGAGAGGAAGGGGCACGAAGCCAAAGAGGCAGTATCACCTAGCCACAAAGACCGGGCCAATGAGAGAGAGCGAGCAGGGGGGGGAAATCTCTCACAGCTAGCGCTCAGAAGAACCCACTCTCACTCTCTCATACAGTCTGGGAGTGTGTGTGTGTATGCGTGTGTGTGTGCGAGCCCAGGATGAAGGAACGTCTGGCGGGCTGTGCTCGAGTGGCCGTGCAGCAGGATTTTCACGGTGCCCCCGTTTCTGTGTGTCTCTGTCCAGACGAGTCCTACCAGAAGCTGGCCGTGGAGACCATGGAGGAGCTGGACTGGTGTCTGGATCAGCTGGAAACCATCCAGACGTACCGCTCCGTCAGCGACATGGCCTCCAACAAGGTGAGAAGATACAGCACATCACTTTTAAGAGCTCCTCTGGAAGTTGTAAAAACTCTCAGAGGATGCTTGCGAAGTAAAGCACGCTCAGGAACTTTTTTCTGAGAGTTTTGAGTCTGTTTTTGTCTGTAATGCTTCTCTCAACGGCCGCTTTGTGAATGGGGCTATTGAGAGTCTGTCCTTGTGCCAGTTAGCTTGCATTAAAAATTCAGGCTGCAGTTTTCTAGCAGTCAACATGATAAGTTTGCCTCCATTTCAGATGGAATCTGTTTGAATATGCAAAATGGATTTGAAATTCTAAGCTTTATTATGATTTAGTTGTGGTGGTATTTGAAGTATAAGGCTCCCTTAGAGATGCCACATCACTTTACTATCATAGCAATCTCATACATTGTCTGCATAAATGTGTTACCAAGTCTTCCTGGTGTATTGAACAGGTTTTAGCATGTCTCTTTTCCAGCACGTTTTTCCACACCCCTTTATGTTGCTTTGGAAATGCAGTATACTGCGGTATGCTCTGAAATTGATTTGATTGACAGCTTGTGGGGCAATTTATATTAACAATGAGGTTTATGAAGGTAAATGTTAACTTTTTATTAGGAGATTGTTTTTTTGGTTTGTTTTTTTCTAGACTTGAATACACATACAGCACTTTAGTGCATAATCAAATCAATATGATATACAAAATAATTGCATTTTGAAACACAAATAGCCTGTTTACTCATGAAATGTCTGCTGATATGATGAACACAATCTCTGTCTGTTACAGACTCATATATACACGTTTCAACCTGTTTTATCATCCTTTTTGTACTTTTAAATACTGTGTTGTTTTCACATCGCTGTCAGTGTCATCTCATGTGATTCACTGCATAGCTCCACAGTGTGTGTGTGTGTGTGTATGTGTATGTGTGTGTGTGTGTGTGTGTGTGTGTATATGTCCTGCAGCTGTGACTCAGGTTTCCTGTCTCCTTCCTAAGCTCTAGCCAGGTCCAGACTACAATGGGAGTGAGTGCTGTATGGCAGGGCAAGGCCGCACTCCCTGTTTGTTTCTTCTTCTGCTGACGTCAAACAGGCATACACTGCAGCACAGGGACTTTTACTGCAGACAATAGGGATGAATACACACTAACTTCCGCACACACACACTCAGAGGCTTGATCATACAGATACACGTGCAGGAAAGGGATGACCCAGAATTCTCACTGTTAATAATTTTCGTAATCATGAATTTTGGCGTGTTTTCCAGTAAAACTATCTAAACATCCTTAAAACATGATCATTTTACTTTTCATGGAAATGTGCATGCTAATGCTTTTTATTACGATTTAAGAATATTAATATAATAATATTATTATGATTTTGACTGCTTTTTTCTTTTCTTTTTTTAGAGCATATTTATTTATTTATGCAGAAACCTCACTAAATTTTGTTAGACCTAACTTTAAACAAGAAGAATGGGGTAAGAAAGCTTTCTCAAAAATGTTTGTGCACAGATTTGCATCTAAAGTAAAATTATCAGTCAAAGGCTGTATATGTAATTTTACTGGAAAATGACAAAAATACTTTTTTTTTTTCAGTGCATGCGGGCCAACAATAATATTCAAGAATATACAATACAATACATATGCAAGAAAATTGGACATTTGCAAAGCCTGTGACTGTGTCATAATTGACTCAAGACCTGGGAGCTTTTGTATGAGTTTGTGGAAATAACACATAAAGATAGCCATCAGACTTGTACTGAGAATACCAGGACGTCTGACCTTTTGCTGCCCTTTTGAACGCTTGTGCTGTCTGATGTGTGGCACACTTTAGCTGTGTGTGCATGTAAAATCTTTTCAGTATCAGCTCCAGGATTTCTCTGCCAACATGTAATATATATATATATATATTCTGTTTCAGTCAACTTGATATTCCAGTCAAGATAACAGAACTGCAGACTGACCCTTTTTGTTGGAGTAAATCGACTGTTTAAATAGATACTAAAGTCCATGGCCATAAAACCCCAAATGTAGTCACTGATTTGAAAAGTTATGAGAGAAATCATGGTTTATAAAACATGAACATTTCCTTTTCAGACTATTTTGAAAAAGTTAAGTCAAATTTTATCAAATGGAAAATGGAAAATTTCTTTATTATATAGTAAACCATTTATTATATATTTGTAACTTAATCCTTCCCAGAGGGATATTTTATAGCTTCATTGTTGCTCTTTCATGGCTCTTTTTTTCTCAGATGTTTCTCATGAAATTCCTATGGAAAAATAAAATAAAAATAATGTAATATATTAATATTTGAATTATTATAATAACTCTTTTATATATATATATATACATCTAACATTATTTATATTACTTTTTTGCAGACTTGGCAACATTTTTTGAGATCTCTTTTAAAACTCTAGAGGGGACACATGTGACATTTAATAAAGTCCTCAGGAGAAAGATCTGAAAAGCAGGATACTTAAAAGTTTGCAATTACTCTCTATATAATCGTATTGCTGTCTACAAGAAGCAAATGAAACATTAAAGATTGGGTGCAGCTTATAAACTTTCTACATTTTATAATCACCATATTTGTTATTTGTAAGTGAGGACTTTCTATAAATCTGCATGTGCGTGGCAATATATGTTTGCTCTGATGATTTTAAGAGATCACATCAGTATGCTTGATCTGATTCCAGAGCACACTATTTACCCTATAAACTATGTTGCAATGGGGTTAGAGTTCCAGTGTATGTGTGCGTGTCGGAAGAAGGCGGTCCCACGGTGAGAGGGGGAGTGTGTATACAGTGACACACTCACACACTGAAGGATAGTCAGTGCTCACAGCTCAGAATTAGTCAGTAACACTATTGCGTCTGTCAAACGTCGAACCTTAAGACTCAAGACAACCAGGGTGACACAGACTCACAGCAAGCAGGACTTAGAAAACTTAACTCACTTAAAATGGGAGCTTGCTGCTTTGAGAGGAAAGATCAGAGAAAGATTGGAAAAGTTAACTGCTGGAAAAAGGTGAGCCTCTATTTTAAACTTTTGTAAGTTGTTAGTGGGCTGTTCATTTTGTTGGATGTTACTTGGTGAACTTTTCAAGGACATAACTGTTGTCTAAAGTAGCTTTTTGAACTTTTTATTTCTGAGTTCTCATGATAAGTGTGCTTTATAGATGAAAAGTGAATTCTTGGAAAGGTTTATTTTTTGTGCAGCGCTTTCTTGTATTGAAAAGTTACAAATAAGACGATGTGGATAAGACAGTGTGGTTATAATTTATAACTTTAAAAGAAGTTGTATAGTCACATATCTATAATACAAGCCAGTCAGAGCCTTATAATATTGAGCTGATGGTCTCAAGTCAAACTTAGTTTCTAAAGTTCCTGCATATTTAGCTGGTTGTAGACTGAGAGCACCAGTATAAGCTTGCATGGAAATTTTTGTTAAAATAGTTGTGTAAATATTTTTATTTTTGCTGTCTGATAATCACAGAAACAATCTTTGTCAATTTTAAACAGCTGAAGTTTCTTTCTAATCTTAAGGGATTTAGATTCCCTCATCGTGTGGATATAATTGAGACTAAAGCAGCTTAAAGAGTTTTAGTCTGTAATTTAATAACTCATTATTTTACTTTGTCCATTTGCTGATTTTATACACACACATTCATGCACATGTTGAGAAATTAAGAGGAAGTGAAACGTTGGGCTTGTATCCTCAGGCATTGTTGGTTTGGCACACAAAGAGCTGCTGATTTCTTCAGAAGCTGTTATGTCATTATTGATTTTACTGTTCTAATATACCAGAGAACTCGTTTGTCATCTCAATGTGCGTCACAGTCTTTCAAAGTCTTCTTCCAGCGATCATCATATATCAGTGACTGCTAAGAATTTGCCGATTTTGCAATTATGTGCTTCTCAAGTGACATCATTCAGTTCAACAAAAACTCCCACAATTTCTGACCAAGAAACAAATAGGGATTTTCCCCACTAGATGATGTACACAAGATGTTTACTGTAGTTAGATGCAATTTATAAAAAAAAAAAAAAAAAAAAAAAAAAAAAAACATAAGTGTAGTGTGACATTTACATACGAGTTTGAATACAGAGAGAGATGTGGATATAAGAGCACAATTCTCGATTGACAATGGACAGCTGAAAAGTGAAATGTATTTTGATGATTGATTGACTCGTCTGTCCTACATCAAACACATTGATACATTAGACAAGGTCTTGATGACAGTACAAATTGATTGAACATGCCGCTGGCGAACAGTGTGAGGTGACCGCACAAATCTATCTCACTTAATATCTGTGGGTTTATACCACCCACTAGTGGAGAAAATAAAATAGCATCCAATTGGAAATTATCTAAAGAATTACAAAAATGAAAACTTGCAACTAGGTACATGGAAATTATTATGATATGCATATTTGCTGTCAATGGGTAGTTGACATGAAATACATCTACAAACTATGCTCCATATGCTCCATATTTTTCATATGTAGCTTTAATTAGGTAATGTTAACTGAGATACTGAAGGAAATGTGGAGAGAATCTTTTGCATTAAAATGTATAACATTGAAGGATCATTTGCTGTAAATGAACTAGTTATGTCAAAATGCAAAAAAAGGAAAGTGGTTACAGGACAAGTGAATATACATTCATACAAATTTTAACTTTAAATCTTGATGTTCATTATGTCAACTACCCATTTAATTTCCTAAATAAATTAGTTTTGCCTCTAAATGCATTATACAGGGAATCCATGTTAGCTGATAGAATCGGTTAGCTTTAATCTACAGAATGAAGGTCTTTGAGAATGAAATTCCCTTCATTCACCCCTTACTCTTCTCAGAGCAGAAGTCAGCGCACATCTGCCCCCCTACAGCCATGTTTCTCACAGGGCTTAGAGAGAGACACTCGCATGGATTTACTGATATGGATAAGAAGAAATGTGAGCCGCGGAAGGCAGCGCGTCTTTGATATTTCAGAGTTGTTTACAGCTCTGACTAGACGTCTCACGCATCGCTGAGGAACCCCCACTGCAGCATAATGCAGAGATTCTCCGCTATTTTCCATCTTTCTCTTTCCCCCCTCTTTCCTTTTCTCCCTCCCACTCTCTTTTTCTCATGAAGGCATACAGACACGCACACACATTTCACAGTTCGGAGAATCCAGAATCATTGCATGAATCCTTTTAGCTCCTTAAATCTGAGACCAACTTCTCTGCGTTAAGGGCGAAAACAGGCTCTGTTCCAAATACATTTTACAAGAAAATACTATTTTAGTCTTTCTAGTTCAGGATTTCATGTTTAATTGAATATTACTCACTGTTTCTTTGTAATTATTTATGAAATGTACAAGCAGTTTCTGAGTGTAAATGTAAATCCTTTGTGAAATTACGCATTTAATGGTTTTTTTTTTGGTTTTTTTTGGTTGAGAAGTGCACCATTTTATCCATCTTAGCAGAGTGTGACGAGGACAGCCTGTTCTGGTTTGCTCGTTTTAGTGGTACTTTTAAGATCGTCCATTTGGGAAACCAAATCTAGCTAGCTAAATCATCCGAACACCATCCTAATCCAACAAATGTCTTATTTTTTTTGTCATATTCACTAAGGGTTTTCCCTGTCATTAGACTCTGCCCGAGGTGGCTGTATCAAGGACGGCTCATCGATTTTGGCCGTTTGCCTCCTCCCCGTTCTGATGAGTTGGGGGTTGATTTGGCAGATGTTATTGAGACGCAGTGGTGTCCTCGTGATTCCTGGGCAGCCATCTTTGGAGGCTAGGGAGGGAGGGAAGCCTCAGCGGCAGCCCATGTCACATGACGCTGTTGCCATGGCGTTGGGATGTTGGTGTAATTGGATGTAGACTGAGAGGCAGAGAGAGAGAGAGTCGTGGGGGGGGGGGGGGTGTTGATGTCACCGAAAAAAGACAAAGAGAGGCAATTATCCAAGTCTCCTCTCCCACCATACTCTATGGTAAAAATAGCACAGAGCTCCATGTGAAGCCTCATGCATTATGGGAATGCAGTAAAGAAGGCTGACCGAGCCTGAAAGAACTCAGACTCATCTAAAGCTCCCATCTTCACTCTTTGCAAGTTGTACTCGATTAGGGATCCCTTAAAGTCGATGAATTGTTCCCAAAAAGCAGAGGGTGTCCTTAGACTCTTTACGTGTATTTTTCCTCTCGCACTTTCCCCGCATAACAAAGCAGGGGCTCCCCCCCTCCTCTGCCATCTCTATGTCAAATCATATGTGCCTGTGGAGCGTGTTGCTGGGGCTGACAGACTCGAGACCGGGGGAGAGACGCGAGAGGGAGGGGGCGAGGCAGAAGGAGAGGGAGAAAGACAGAGCGAGCTGATGAGAGAGCGTGAGCGTACTGCAGCAGCAGAGCGGCACTAATCCAGCAGAGGAAGACCCCCCTCCAGCCAGATGAGCATCCCAACGTTTTTTTCCCTCATCCCTCCCTCCCTCTGCTCCACTGTTCCTTCATCTCCTCCATAATTCATTGACACTTCCAGACCCTCCGCTTCGCTTCCAGCTCCGGCCGTCGCTCTCTGGATCATCCTCCAGCCCAGGACGGGTGTTCCCATCCGCTGTCGGCCCCCGCTAGTATCTACAGCCATGGACAGTCAACGGCAGAGCGATTCGGCCGAGAGCTGCTGCGAAGACGGCTCGCGTCTGCTTTTCGGCTACTAATCCATACTAAGCAGAGTAGGAGAGGAGAGAAGAGGGGGTTTTTCATTTTCCCAGCCAGAAGAATCCCTTTCGTCTGCCTCTCTCTGGCTCTTTTCCTTTGTGGTATAGGAGTGCGCTGTTGTGGATTTCGGGAGCTTAAATACGATCCAAAATGCCTGAGGCCAATTACCTTCTCTCTGTATCCTGGGGTTACATTAAGGTGTGTATGGCGGCTACTAAGCTGTTTTTGGTCTGCTAATGGAGGTTGGTTTTGGTTCGGTGAATGTTGGTGGTCTAGAGAGACACTGAGGAGGAAAACCTACAGCAAGTCTTGCTGTGTGGCATCCTGTGCTGGAATGTCTAGATCCGAGCTCTATTTTGGGCTGTTCTTTTCAAATGAATCTGTTGTATTTTGGCTGATTTGGATGTCCAAAGCTCAGTTATATAGGCTGTTTTTGTGATTTATCCCTTTGTACTAATGAAGCTTAAAAATCAGAGATGTGGCGCAGGATATGGCTGCCGTTTTTTTTGACTTATTTAATTATATATGCATTTGTTTATTTATTTCTTGCCAACATTGCATCTTTTTGGAACCACACCATTGCTTTTGGAACATATATTCATACATTATATGTTAAAAAAAAGCTAAAGAAAAATATTACTTTAAACTTGGCAATAGTTTGAAAAATGCAATTTACAAATGAAATCTCAACCAGTGTCTGCCTTGTCTCTTGTACTGCATCTCTCTCTCATTCTTTATGCATTTGCATTTTTTATGCTTGGTTTGAGGTGTTAGACATTTATTTAAAAACGAGAAATTAATGCATTACAAATAATGCAAAAATATTTTTTAAAAGGAGATTTAAATTATTAGAAATTAATATGTTAAATATGATTTTTATATTATTTATATTTATTATATTATTTATTTGGTAATTTTTAACATTCTGTACTCCATAACACATTGCGGTATTGTATGTAAATGCATGTCCATATAAAGGACAATCTTGAAAAATGGCAGCCCTAGATTCAATGTTGAAACTTTTTGTGGGTTTTTGACTTATGATTCTCCCTCTTTATCTTTTCCAGTTCAAGAGAATGTTGAACAGGGAGCTGACGCACCTCTCTGAGATGAGCAGATCTGGCAATCAGGTGTCGGAGTTCATCTCCAACACCTTCCTAGGTAATCACACACATATTCACTCTTACGCTAAAACACCCGCAGTCATCGCTAAACATTGCCTATATACAGTATGCGCCATTGTGGATAGAATTTGGGCTGCGTCATTTCCAGAGCTGAACTGCGGTTTGGACTCAGTGATGCTGTATATCTAAAAGCTATGAAAACGAAGAAAATAAATCCATTATTTGTGAAAGTATTGTACATTAAAAGATAAGACATGCAGTACAAAGGCTCATTTTGTTTGTGGAATGCCTTGAGATGGCATCAGACTTTCGTTTCTGCATGAGGAGAGAGATCCCCAATGCAGCAGTTGGAAAAGAGGAAGGGGAGGGTGGAAAGGAGAGCAGAATTAGGAGAGGGAGGGAGGGAGAGACGGAGGGGGATGGGATCGTGCTGTAAAGCAATGCTGACGGTGGAACCCCCCAGCACGGAACATCCAGGCAAGAGAACCTGTGACTCATCCAGCTCCTGTGTTCTCATCGAGACGCCATCGCATGCCCCGTCTAAACACACAAACACTCATGTACCTTGCCGCAGTCTGAGGTCCCGTTTCACTACAAAAAAAGATATTTTTAATCAGTATTTCTGTCTTGTTTACGAATAAAATTTGTGAAGATTTTTAAAATAATAATTACATTTACTTTCAGCAATTTATTATATATTCTAAAGAGTAATACATTAGAATTTATTATAATTGAATTATATAATTTTTATCCATCCAAATTCATTATGGTGGAAAAAAAAACAAACAAACTGTTTTTGCAGTTTTAAAATGATTGAGATTTGAAATTCGATGACAATATATGCAAAATTTTGATGTCCATTCTGATAGTGTATCATCAACTTTGTGCCCGGATGATTTGGGATTAAAAGTGGTTTGATTTTCCTGGGATTAAATTTTAGCTGTGAAACATCTGTGCGCGGTGTCACGTGTAACTGCTCTCTTCATGCCTCTGCGATTTCACTGTCTGCATCAAAACGTGTGAGTTTAGCAGAGATGAGATTAAATCTGACCCGGACGTAATGTCTCTTTCCTTTTTTCTTTCTTCTGAAATCTTGTATCTGTGCACACAGCCTGTACATGTGGCTTCCCTTTGGTTGTTTTTTTTTTTATATGAGAAGAGACATGGAGACATGGAATGACATGTGACAGAGAATCCTGAAAGGAGCGAGGCGGAGAGGCGAAAGGAAAAAAGGGCTCTGATGGATGTTTGTGAGAAAACAAGCAAATTGGCTATAATGAGCACTGCGTATGCTCTGTGGGATCAGATAGGAGGCATTTTCTCCTGATCAGGCATCTTTACCGCGGGAGAAGGAGCGAAAAGCAGATAGAGGCTTTTGAGATGAAAGAGAAGCAAGTACTCCCTCATCCCCGTCGCTTTCCGTTCCGTCATCGTAATAGGGCGCCTCGCATTTCTTCACTCAGGATATAAGCCCATCTGAATGACTGCGGTGCTGATTACGGCACGAGTTCATGTTTAACAGAGACATATGAGTGAAGAGGATAATGTCTGTAATGAATTAACCAACCCTCATATTTCACCTCCTCTCACTCCCCATCAAGCCAGCAGCTATTACCAGGTGTTATCGCAGTCTTTCAGCGACGTGCCAGAGCATTACGGCAAGAGAGAACAACGTTATCTGCAGTAATTGAGAAACTGAAAATAAGAATTTAGTCCACTCATGGCCTGTGGCTCCTTGGATTAGCATTTCCACATAAGGAAATCCCTAACATGAAGGTTTATGGCATTTTTGCCCTCAAGATATGCCCTTCCTTTGCCGCCATTGTTTGTCAATTGATATCTCCTGAAGGTTGACCTTTGTAGATGCCATATGAGGCAGGCAAGGGCTCCCCTGCAGTTTGTTGACAGGTCTGTCACAGTGAAAATGGAGAGTGGAACTGGAGGAGAAGGAAAGGAGGGGCAAGCCCCACTTGAATAGCTCAGTGGCAGAGTCACTGTGAATTGGGTGTCTGTTCTGCCGTTGGAGGGCAAAGAATCCTGAGAAGCACACGCACGGAGTGCAGATGTGAGCTATTCAGCTGTGGCGCTGCACCTGGGCCAAAGGCGTCTGCTTACGTCACTAAGGGAAACACGATACATGGCCACCGGTTTCCCAACAATGAGTTTTTGTGCGGGCATGTATGTGTCTCGTCTGTGTGAAAACTACAATGAAGAGATTGAGTAATCTGGAATGTGATCTGCCAACAACTGACACAGTTGTGCATGATCTGTATAGAAAGATTTGAGGCCCATCTCAATTTCTTGATTACCAAACGGTCGCTTTTGTCTATGGAAATGAGTGTAAGGTTAGTAACCACCAGGAAAGAGACCAAAATCGTTCTAATCATTCGGTTCTTGCTGTTCCTCACAGACAAACAGAATGAGGTGGAGATTCCCTCGCCTACACCTAAAGCCCGCGAGAAGAAGAAAAAGCAGCAGCTGA
>JAFVLL020001587.1:0-15511 GCA_021397915.2 Tor tambroides
TCTGACACGTTATCTGTGTGTCTGTAGTCTCAGCTGCAGGAGCGCACATCTCAGAGTATTGAGGCTGAACAGGAGCAGCAGGAGGAGACCAGGAAACTGAGGCAGCAGCTGGATGAGAGCAGGCGCGAGAACTCCAGATTGAGCGTAGAGCGGGACGAGCTGGCTCGTAATCTGGAAGAGAAGGAGAAGGACAGAGACGCTGTCCGCAAGGAGAACACACAGCTCGAGGACCAGAAGAGGCAGCACGAGAGAGCACTAGACAAACTCAATAAAGAGGTCAAGATGACACAAATTTGAATCTGCCATGCATCGTTTTACTTTCTGTCTGTTCTTATCTTTCTCTTGCTTCCTCTCACCCTTTTTCCTCTGTTTCTCTATGTCAGATGGAGCGCTTGTCTGCAGCATCCCGTGAGGAGGTGAGGCTCCTGCAGGCTCAGCTGGACGAACAGAAAGAGAAGTGGAGGAAAGAGCAGCAGGACTCTCATAAAAACACCAAAGAGAAGCTCAGTGAGCTGGAGAGAGCTCAGAGCACCATCCATTCTCTACAGGAAGAGGTGCAACTCTGTCCTCATAAAAAATCTAAACATTTTTAATCTGTCTACAATTTGTGGTCATACAATTTTGCTTGTTTTTAGTCGGCCCGTCAAAAGAAGGAACTGTTCTCAAGTTATGAGGATCGAGACAATGCTTTATTAGATAAAGAGATGCTCACCAACCGCCTTAAACATATGGAGAGTGAGATTGAGACACAGCGTACCACACAAAACGATCGCTCGCGAGAGATCCGCAGCTTAGAGGTGTGTTTCACCTTCACATCTGATGTCTTAGTGAAAGGGTTTCATAGTGATAGTGTTGTGATAACACTATGTCTTCACTCTGTCTCCACCTGCAGGACAAAGTCAAGCACCTGGAGCTTGAGTTAGATGAGGAAAAGAACAATGCAGAGATGCTGACAGAAAGAATCACCAGGAGCCGAGATCAGGTACGCTGCCATTCAAAAGTTTGTGGTTGGTAATTTTTTTTAATCTTTAATTAAAATATGTGATTTTTTTCCTTTGATGCCAAAGCTGAATTTTCAGGAGTTTATATAGTCCAAGATTGTTATTATATTTTTGTATTGCAGTAGTCCATAATTAATAGTCAATTAAAGTTACCTTCATTATCCTTGTGTCTCTACAACTCTAAGACATTCAGTTCTGTCATCTGCCGAATGCTTTAATCAAAATGTGGTGGTAATTTTACTCTGTGTATAGATTGAACAGCTGCGTGCAGAGCTCATGCAGGAACGATCCTCCAAACAAGACCTGGAGCTAGACAAAAACGCTCTGGAGAGACAGGTACGCCACATGACCGTTGAAAAGTATGGCAAATCTAGGGCTGCTTGATTGACAGAAATCGTGATTATTTTGGTCAATATTGTAATCACGATTATTTAACATGATTAGAGTGGGCCTTATGACGAAAAATTTATATGAATGATTAATTTAAAGATAGCGACATATATCAAATAAATATTTTCTGTAAATAAGGTTGCTATGACATCTACATTTTAGAGACCAGCGAAATGTCACAATTCTCAATACCACTGCAGAATACTAGGGTGACTAACATTAGTAAAAAAAAAAAAAAAAAAGTCTCCAGAATTATTGAAAATAGTTAAACTGTGTGTAATAAAAAAGCAAAGGACAAATACAACAGAATAAAAAAAGATACAAATGAGACAAACTGCTTTAAGGTTGTTGTTTTTTTAATGCAAGTCTAAAGTATTGAGTTAACAGCCTACTACAGAAATGTAATAATCTAATGTAAAATAAAACAGCATAGTCTTCACTGTAAGAATTAAACTTGATTTGTTTCTTATTAAAGCTACAAAAGTTCTTCAGTCAAGAACATTGAGTGATTTTGTCTTTTGTTGTTTGATTAATATTAAGCACACTGTTGGCAGCAGAAATATAGCCTGCTGTCACATTAAGAGCCTCAGGGATTCAATTTAATGTTACATACTTATTTTCATTCTCAACTGTTTACGTAAAAGATGACTTTACATGTCCGTGTTCTGTTCCATCTCTGAGCGGAGTGCATACACAGAAATCCTCCTGAGGAACAGCGCAAGTTCTCTTTCGCGCTTTTAAAAACATGAATAAATCTAATCAACTTTAATAAATCAAGCATGTCCCATTTTCCAAAAGTCACGTTGCATGATTTTACTGATTTGCACGTGAAATTGGGCTTTTAAGAGGAGCGAAAGCACACCGCTAGAAAGAGGGCGGAATGGGGCGCAGTAAGCGTTTTATCTCAATTATTGTATTTTCATAATCGTTGGAGATCGAAATCAAAACTGTATTTCGATTAATTGCACAGCCCTAGGCAGATCTATAGTCATACTGTATGCTGTATTCATCTTTGCCTGGGTTTCTGTGTTAACAAGAATGATAAGTGTTTATTTTTTTAACTGCACAATGCGTTCATTCAGATTGGCCACAGGGTTTCATCTAATCTGCATCTCTTTCAGATAAAGGATTATAAATCTCGTGTAGCTGAGATGGAGGGCCAGTCACGTTCCTCTACTGGTGTGTCTCAGCTGGAAAGCAAAATCCAGGACCTCGAGGAACGACTGCGTGCAGAGGAGAGGTAAATAAAAAAAAAAAAGGCCCTAATGAACTGTGGTTTTAAAACCACTACCATAAAGTGGCAGAAACAATTACATTACCCACAAAGCACCACAGAATGCTTGAGAAAAGCACTCTTCTTTAATTGAAAGCACTTTATGCTGCTAGAAAATACATAGACTGTGGACAACGCAGGTTTGCAAAAACGTAAAGCGGTTTGCAAAAACTACTGCTTCTACTTTAAAACTACTACTAATTTCGCATGCTTAATTTTTTTATAAAATAATGCTGGGGGAATTGTCAGTAGATTGAGGAGGAAGGCCATCAGAGACATGGAGGAGATGCAGGAACAGAAGGAGGCGCTGCAGTCCAAAGTCACTGCACTAGAGAATGAACTCAAGTAAGTGTGTTGTGACTGAGAGAGAAGATAAATAGAGCTTTTAACTTTTTTCATATAATTAAGCTTTTTTGTTAATAGAGAGCAGTTATGGCTGGTTTGCTGTTTTGATGTGTTTGGTTCAGTGTGAAGTAGGAGCTGAGTGAGGGAATAACTTGTGACACATCAATCATCCTTTACATTTGTGTCTTGGAAGTTATTTTATCCACCGAAAACTCGAAAACACTGTGGCATTTCTTGAAGGTTTAGAAGATTATTTAAATCAAGGCAAAAACTGAATGAATGTACGGTCAACTAAAAATGTGTGCTCCCGCACTGACGTCCTTCTTTCCCAGAGAACCATTACTTCGGACAGGTGTTTATCCCAAATAATTAATAACACTCACATATTTGTCATATGGCATTCATTTTAAACACTTACACAGTGTTCAGAATAATATTGCTAGTATTTTTCATATTAATTCTGTTAATAATAAAATATTAATTAAAAATATTTTCATCCTGTGGCCGGCCCACTTGGAAGTTTACTTGAGGCCCCCTGGTTGAGAATCACTCTTCCAAATGATAGTAAAAATACAATTTAATTAAATAATTTAAAGCCTAAAAAACTGCATGTATAATAATTACACAATAATTTGTTTTTAAAAATGAAGAGTTTTAGATTTTTTTCTTAGACACTACTGTTAAATAGTTTTTTTTTTTTCCTCAGGAGGAAGATCCAGCAGGCCCGACAGTCAGCTCTTGAGTCTTCAGTGCTTAGCTCTGATGATGATGATGATGGATTGTATGATCACTCCAGTATAACCTCCATCCTCACTGAGAGCAACCTACAGACCAGTTCCTGCTGAAGACCGAGAGAAGAATCTGGAATTCCTCTTCACTGATGCTTCATTCCTGGACACACAGTAACTTCAGTCCTGCTCTAAACTTCCCACTCTTGGGCTTTAACTGCTATGCCACAGCACCATAATTATAAATCAGATTGTACAATCTGAGGTTAAACCATCTATAAAACAGGACGACAGCTTTTCACACACTTTGAGACACCTGACATTTTTACTGTCAGTGAGTCAAATAGATTTCAGATATGGCTTTATTCATCTAGACATCAGTTCCACCTTTATGAGAAAAGCCTTAATGATCGCTTTAGTTTGAGTGTAAAAAAGAGAAGATCTTTTTTTAGAGAAGATCAGTTCAGAGTTGAAGCCATTCAGAAACTGAATTTCACCTCAGCTCAAATTAGCAGACAATTTTGGTTTATTTTTAGTAAGTAATTAGCAATTGATAGAAGAAAAAAAGAACTTTTGTATTAAGTGAATTAACAGAGATTGAGGGAAAGAAACATGATTCAATTTTGTTTTAAGGGCCCTGTGACCAATTATGAGCACTGATGATTTCATTAGGAGTGTGTTAAAGAGAGGCTGATGAGAGATGAAGGATATCAGGGTATTAGTAGAAGAAATGAACACAGCAGTTAACATTTTTCCAAAAATCCAGTTAGCAGAGAGAAAGAGAGTAGTCATGTGAATGGTGGGAAAATGAATAAAAAGTGTATATCACCATAATGTAGTATAGCAACACAAAGAGAAATGCAGGTAATAGTCCAAAACATGCATCTAAACAGATCCAAGAGAATAGCTGAGAAAGAGGGAAATCAAGGTTTAGTAACAAGACAGGGATTAGATTTGATTTTTTGATTAGACTCCAACTCTTCATAACACACTCATATCCTTATGTTTACAGAGTAAATTGCACAGATTCATCAGTGATGCTCAAATACAATTTATAACAACATAATCACAAAGACATTTACATTTCAGCTATACTTTCCTTATTAACATTTCGGTACAAATGCTGAACTTAAAGAATGAGATTTAAGTTCAGTGCTGACTGTAGCAAATGTAATTTAGCATTATAAAACAGCAGAGCTTTTCTAAATCAACTGCACTGTGAAATCCTGTCTTTTCTGTTATACAACTATTGTATATTTTTAGGTGAAGCACAACTAGTGTTTCTGTTTCCACCAAAATTGTTAATTGTTAACTGACAGACTAAAAGACAAATCAGTGTTTGTTCATTCCTGATGGTAAAATATTAATTTTATTTTGTTAGTTTACCAGCACATGATCTGTTTTTTACTTCAGTGTATAATATTGAAGTAAATGTTATATAAAGTAACTGAAATAACTGATATTTTCCAGCATAGTTGTCTTTTAATCCTCTAGCAGACACATTAACTCATTGTTTGATACCAAGCTGCCTGTTCACGTCTATATCTACAGGACTTTATCTATGCACACAGCATCTGATTCATGTGAATGGTACACCATTACAATGTCTTGTAAATCTAATAATTATTTTTTGTAATTGTTCTTGTTCCAAAGTAAATGAGAATGATTCATGTACATGTATTTTGTATTTATTTGTAATAGAATTTGCATTAAGCACTGATCAAATCAAAGGTTTGTATTTTTCTGTAAGCAAAACCTTTTCTATCAAAAATAAATTCAGTACTTTAGTACTTCCTCTCTATTCTGTTTTTTTGTGGTGTACATATGGTACAGACAAACAGTACAACTGAGAGTTGGATTCTGGACCTTCAAAATGTATTTGTTCTTATACAAGTGGCAACACTGCCAGCAGCAGCAGTGACAGCAACAGTACTAAACACTAAACATTTTTAATACTTTCTGACCAAGTTTATATCTTTATGTATGTTGAATATATTATATTGTTTTTTTTTTTTTGAATAAAATCATGTATCAGATTGATTTGGTGATTTAAAATCTCTCACATTTTCGCAGATCATAAACAGCTGTCATAGTCAGTCGTTTTGCAGTGGGCTACTAGAAATATCTTGTGATGAGGTGTCTTCATATTTCCATCTTCTAAATATTCAAATAGCAGCTTTCTAATATAAGGCCCCTATATGAGCACAGAATTACTTCCGCATTAAATTTAGAGTAACTGAAAACAACTCTGTGACAGTGAAGTGGCCTGTGCTCATATAGAGTTCAGCAGTGAGCATCTGTATATGATGAGACTTCAGTCTTCATATTTCCTACTTCTATATCTTTTAATAGCAGCTTTATTAGAATGCAAAGGTAAGTGTCATTTTTATGAAATCAAATTAATTTAACTAACATGTAGTATGGGTGTGTAAATGTGGCATGCCTTTATTTTACCAAGCAATTTTCTCAGTGGACATCGTTTCAAAGCAATATTATAGAAACATTGCCGTAATGATTCAAATGTTGTCATTCATGTTACATAGTAGATTTGTCTTGCCATGGCAGATGTTGAAGTTCATCTTGGTTCTCCATATATATATCAATCGCTGCATTTTTTCCCAGAAAGATGCAGTGATAACGCTAACATTTTATTTCAAGATTTAACATTTGTAGATGGTCTAGGCAAAAGAGTTGTAAAAATTCTGAAAATCTTTTAGAGCTTATGATTTGTTCAAAAAATAAAACATATTACACATTAATGAATAAATCAGTATTTATAAAATTATTTAACTTACAAGTGTCATGTTTGTGATTTTTTTTTTTCATGTAAGCTATAGATTCTGACCATTAAACCAAAACATACTCATTATTTTATGACATCAATTACTGCTTTATTTAATCAGAAACACAGTCTAAATGTAATTTGTGTAGGCTATTTTACTTTTAATTTAATTAGAAGTAGGCCAACAGCGCCCTCTACAGATTAAAACACCTTACCGAACGGGCGTTAGGACCTGGGGGAGGTTGTCACTGCTGCCGCTGCACGTGCTATGAACGTGCTTTCACAGATTAAATGCAGCAATCCAAAACAGTTAATCTAATCATCATTCAGACAAACCTTTGCTTCAAGATCATCACTAGCACAGCCTGAGCACATGTGAGTTAATGTATTCCTCTTATCGGCAAGACATATCGGCATAATTTTTCATATTGGGCCGATATTTACATTTAAAACCATTTTCGGCCGATTCCGATATCAGTCCGATAATATCGTGCATCCCTAGTTTTAAGTCTTCTGGGTGTGTTGCAATGAGACGTGAAATACAGTTCATATCATGGTGATGAGAGTCCTTATGCTGGAAACAAAAAAACTTGGTAATCCTGTAATTTTCCTTCCCATTTATGATGGTAGAAGTTGATCAGATAGTAAAGTACTTTTTTCTGTGTTCTTGTAGTTGAATTGAACTGCCAGTCTTCTGTGTATTATTCTGGCATTTCTGGAGGTAAGTGATATTCATGGTAAGTCCTTATAAATATATGCAATATGTGCACTTGATCAAGTGTATTTAATAAAAGTTGTTTTCTTGCAGTGGTGGATGCCCCGTTGTATTCTTCAGTTAAACGTAAAACAAACCATGGCCACCTGTAAGTTACTGCAATGTAATAGTTAAATCATTCATTTTATATCAGCCCTGAACTACATACAAAAATGTAAGTCACATTAAATTGGTTTGGACTAATTTACCTGCTCCACTAAAAAAAAATCCTTTAACATAGTTCATGTAAACACACTCTACAAATTTGAAACATGCTAATTGTAACACTGGACTTCATGTCCTCTCTAGTCTGCATTTAATGACTGGCATAATATTGTAAACCACATCAAAAATATGCTGAATGTAGCTTGCTTTGACATTTTTAAGAGTTTTGCAGAATGTATTATCTTACTTTATAACACATATATGTACAGTACATACATCTGCAAATGTGCAAATGATTCAAAGAATTTACTTTTTGCTGATCAAATGAATTTTTCAACTTTATCTCCCAACAGCTGCTGTGAACAAACAGAAGCTCCTGTATGCAATCCAGACAATATCTATGACAATAGAATGCTGTGAAATAAATCACTCAGATTTTTTTTTATTTTATGTAAAAAATGAGTGTAATGCATCTGGCAAATTTTCATAAATGACTTAGTATTACTATGAAACTGTTTTTTTCTATGTATCATTTTTTCCCCCAAATAAAACAGTTTTAAAGCCATGGATAGCTAGAAGAGCTTTGCTGTATGTGAAATGACTGCACTCACTGACTACAGTGTACACAATACAGTGTTAAGGCATTCTAACAAACTGATGCTTCCAGTCGTTAAATGTAAGTGTACATTTGTGTAAAGTTGTTCAATGTAAATGTTACATCATAAATGTAAGAGGGAGTCAGTGACGCAGCGCCAACCCTGAGCAAATCCTTAAGGTTGAGCCCTGAATCATTTCACATTAAAACACTAAACATATAAGAAGCTTAGAACATAAGGAAACTCCCAACCCACTTCAAGTTCAGGACACCCTGAGATTCAAGCACAAAGCTGTATGCGTTTTTGCAGAGAGAAGAACTCTGTGCTGTCCTCTCAGAGGCGTTTGGAGAGGAAACTAAAGGAGCTGAACATCACTCTGGATGAGGAGAGACATCAGCACACAGAGCAGAGAGACCAGGTGAAGAATACACACATTACATGTGCACATATAGCAGTGTGTGTGAAGATCTGTGGAGTGTTTGTGTGTTTAATGCATGTGTGCTTCTTCAGCTGACTGTGCCTGTGAAGGCTCTGAAGAGGCAGGTGGATGAAGGAGGAAGAGGAGGAGGAAGGCCATCAGAGACATGGAGGAGATGCAGTCCAAAGTCACAGCACTAGAGAATGAACTCAAGTGTGTTTGACTGAGAGAGAAGATAAATGGAGCTTTTAATTTTTTTCATATAAATAATAATTATTTTTTAAATAGAGAGCAGTTATGGCTGGTTTGCTGTTTTAATGTGTTTGGTTCAGTGATCAGAATATGACCTACAGTGCATGTATGGTCTATTACTTTATAGAGTAATGCTCACTGAGGCCTGCAGAGGGCAGTGTGCGTCTCTCAAAATACTAGAGTGTCCAGACTGCTGACATGTCTAATCTCCTCACAAATGATCTTTCCTGTGATCTCAGGTCAGCCACATACACACTGCTCATCTCTGCTCATGCTGTGAAAAATCAGTCACCCTCTGTTCATCATATCAAATGCACATCCTGGAAATCACAGAATCTAAATCAGTAGACCTCAACCTTTTTGACTCAAATGAGTGTCGAGATGGGTAAATTATTTAACCACGATTCATTTATTTTTATTACAACACTTTCAATGTTCTTCAGTAAAAACAATAATTACTGAAGGAAAGGGAAAATGATGATCATGAAGATTATGGATACAACAACATAATCACAATAAAGAGATTTATATTTCAGCTACTTCATTTGCTAACGTCTTAAAAGATGAACATCAAGCTCAGTGTTGACTTACTTGTAGCCAACAGCACTATGAATAGCAGAGCCTTAAATAAACTGCACAGTAAAATTCAATCTTTTCTGTTATGCAGTTACTGTATTTATTTTTGATGAAAGCACAGGCAGTTTTTCTGTTCCAACTGAAACTTAATCGTTAGCTGAAATGAAAAAAGCTGAAAAAAAGTTTTTAATTAATTTTGTTTGTTCTTGGATTTACTGTTGTTTGCTTGAATGTATAACACTGAAGCAGAATATAAAGTGACTGAAATAAATGAGAATGGTTTATGTATTTTGTATTATTATGCATCAAGCACTGATAAGTTCAAAGGTTTGTATTTTTCTATAAGCAAAACCTTTTCTATCAAAAACAATTTCAGTGCTTTAGTAGCTCCTCTCCAGTGTTTTTCATTGTTTTAACCACACTTGTATTTACATTTTGTACATACTGTAGCTGATGTGTGTCACACACAGACAAATGGTACAACTGAGCATTACTGGATCTTCAAAATGCATGCAAGTGGTAATACTGCTACTGGACTAAATGCACAAATATAAACTTTACAGCAAAAATGCCTCATAAACATTTAAATTACTCTCTGGACTAGTTTATATCTTTAAATATGTTGAATAAATTATTTGCACTATGATATTGTTTTTTTTTAATACCAAATAATGTAGAAAACTGATTCATTGTTTTGAAATGTGTGCCAAATTTCACATCTCAGACATTTTACATAGATCACATCTCCTACTTCGGCACTTCAAAAACAGCTGTGTGAATGTAAAAGGTCTTGTGGCCTGTGCTCATATTCAGTTGTATTGCAGCGAGCTACTCTAAACCGTCAAAGTGATGAGGTGTTTTCAGTCTTCATATTTCCATTTTCTAAATATGCTAATAGAAGCTTTCTTATAAAGGCCTTTTTATGAACATCGGATTAGACCATATTTCCTATACTTCCACATTACATTTACAGTAACTGAAAACAACTCTGTGCTCATATAGAGTTCAGCTGTCCTGCAGAGGGCATCTGTATAAAACGAAGTTTTCAGCTTTCTTATTTCAAACTCCTGCATCTTCTAACAGCAGCTTTATTAGAATGTAAAGGTAAGTGTCTTTTATATGAAGTCAAATTCATTTAACCGACATACAAACAAGAGATATGTATATTATAAATATACAGTGAGTGTGTAAATGTGGCACAGGTGTGACATTCATATGATCAACGTCAAGTAAAGTGAGTTTTATTTATATAGCACTTTGCAGTGGGCATTGTTTCAAAGCAGATTTATAGATCAAATGCAGTAATAATGACTTAAAATAAAAATGTTGTCATTCATATAGTGGACGTGCAATTTGGAAATTGCTGTTAACCAATTCATTTTTCTTTTGTATAAAAACTTGTAATTAATCATACATTTTTCTGTAATTAACTGAGATTAGTCGCACCAAACATTACAATTTTTTAAAATTTTTATATTGTAATAATTTCACATTGAATCTCCAGATGACAAAGACGGTATATTTAAAATATTTGTTTAATGCCATCTATTTACTAAGTACTATGAAGGACAATTTTCTCGATACTAATACCGCTACTGATGCCTCTGTTAAATTAATTTTTCTCTGTTTCTGGGGAAGAAATTAGTTAGACATTCAACATTGCATTGCGAAAATTGTATAGCCTATCAGTACTTAATAGGTTTAATAGGAATAGGACTTAATAGGAAAAAATGGATGCTGCATTAACTGTGTTAAATATTTTTAGTGCATTAAATAGAAAAAAATGCTAAAT
This sequence comes from Tor tambroides, assembly GCA_021397915.2. Taxonomy (NCBI): domain Eukaryota; kingdom Metazoa; phylum Chordata; class Actinopteri; order Cypriniformes; family Cyprinidae; genus Tor; species Tor tambroides. The sequence goes on from JAFVLL020001587.1 coordinate 11,073, forward strand.
TAATGTATTCATTCTGACAGCCTTACTAAAAGTATGTAACTGCTTCTTTTTTTTAATCAAGAAAGTGTGTGAGTCCATCACAATGGACAGTTCTGATAAACATTGATGTGTGAAGATAAACTGTATTACTCAAATAATCAATTATTATTACACTGACAACATCACTAGATGCTTTGGTCCAGACAGTACATTTGTAGAAAATGTATATAAAAAGTCTATATATATATATAGGGGTTTTACAGAATAATGTGAACACTTATTATTATAGTTCTTATCATTTACGTTTATATCATATATGTGATTATCTTTTATTTATCTTTTTGTTGTCTATATTCTCTGTTGAATATTAGTGTAGTATAAGCTGTGTTCAGCAGTGTTTGATAAAGCCGTGCATGCAATGGGTAACTTGTCAAACTTCCAAAAAGTACAAATTATTGAAGCCCGTTTGACCAGGTGAAACCAGGTGAAAACTAAATGCTCTTTGTTACTGTAAGTGATGTGATGGTTTCCACATCTCTGTTTTCTCAGTGCTTTATGTCTCATTTTATTCTTCCTTTCCTTTCAGTGGTGACACAGAGACGCTGCAAGCAGGTTCAACAGATGAACATAAACTATGTTCAGGGTGACAGCATGTCTATTTCTTGCCTAACCACAACCCACCTGCTGCAGTCTCTAACAGTCAAACTGCGCAGAACCAACCAAGATAAATACATGCTGATGTTTCCAGACATCTCTCGCAGCATCAGAGCACCAGAGATGGTCTGTGAGGAAAGATGATGAAAATGTTACATTTCATCTGAAAGACATCAGATTATCCGATGACTGTCAGGTCTACAAGGATCAGGACTGCCTTCATGCAACTTGAATTAACCTGAAGGTCAAAAGTAAGATTGCAAATTGCTGAAACAAGCAAATAATCCCCAGGTAACCCATTGTAATATGTGTTTCTCTGGTTTCAGAGTGTAAAACTTTGGACTCTGTCCGTCCAACACCAGGCTCTTCAGTGTTGCTGCCATGCTCTGAACATCCGCTACGAAATAGAACTGAAGGAGTTACTTGGAAAATCATTATTGGTCACCAACCCACAGACATATCCCAGTATCAGCCACCAAACAAGCCCTCGAGCAGCACAGAGAAACTCCCGAAGCCTCTGTATGAGAGAGCGAAACAACTAGCAAACAGATCTCTGCTTATAAGAGATGCAGTCCACACTGATGAATTGTGGTATCAGTGCAGAGTGAATGAAAAAACCTGCTATGAAGTGAAGCTGCTGATGAAAGGTGTGTTGAATGCAATATTTACAACCATAAAGTCTCAATGCAGACTTTCTGACAGACACTGATTAGACTGAAAGATTAAATTAAGCTATGCTACTGAAATGTAAGTTGTTGTGATGGGTTAAAGTAGTTTTGGATTATTATCATAATAAATATGGTAAAGCATGTCAGTAAAATATGTTTAGGTAAGGTTTAGATTAATATCATGTTGTGGTGATTATAGCCTGTGGTTAAAGTGTCTGTTTGGTAATATAGTATATATGAACGTGTAAATGTTTAAACAAGCACGTGAAAGGTTAAAGTTGTATACTACCTAGAAAATGTGGGTTAACATTTGTATTACTGTCAATAACGTAAATATGGACAATATTGGAAATACTTTCCTCGACATAGTTATCCACAGTTAAGACAAGTGCATAAATTCATGTGTGTGTTAAAAAAAGAATGTTCATATAAATTTATCTTTTCACTTGTGATCACATATGTTCCAGCTCCAGCTGACAGTACAATTGGCCAAACTGACACGATTGCAGCAGTAACAGCTAAGCTGACATTAGTAATGATGACTGCAACAATGTCTCTGTGTGTTCTCATATCACTATCATCTGTCATTCTATATTTCCAAAAACGAATGAGCAAACTCAACAGCCAAAGTGAGTCCACAATGTAGTCATAAAAAATGTAAGAAAAAATTTGAGTTGCTCTTTAGCTGCATGTTTTAAATCATAATTATGGTTTATTGGAAACTAAAGAACAGTTTTATCTTACATTTGCTTGTTTTGCTGTTGTTTTCTTTCAAATGAGTAAAATGTCTTAATGCATCTGTAAGATGTGCTGTTACCATGTCAGTATGTCAGAAAGGGAAAGCACCCAAGATAAATGTACTGTATGCAGGATTTAAATGTTTAAAGTCTTCTTGGTGTGCTGCAGTGAGATCAAGTCATCAAGAGATCATCATGTTGGAAAGAAAGACACAGTAATACTGTAACTTTATTGCTATATTATGATGATAAAACATTATCTGGTGGTAAAGTACTTATTTTTGTATTTTACAGTTGATTTGGACTGCTTGTCTACCGTATATTATTCCAACATTTCAGAAGGCAAGTGACATTCATAGTAAATCCTTGTTCAATGTGTGTATTTGATGACTTGTGTTTAATAAAATTCTTTTACTTGCAGGGTTTGATGTCCCGTTGTAAAACACAGGAACAATGGCAACCTGTAAGTTACTGCAACACATTAAATCATTCATTTTGTACAGTATCTGTCCTGAACTACATTAAAAAATATATTAACAATTAAGCTAGGATAAATCACATCACATTTGTTTGGACATATTTACATGCTTCACTAAAAAATATTTTAGAGAGTTCATATAAACACACTCAACAAATGTGAAACATGCTTAATGTCCTCTCTAGTCTGCAATTAATGACTGGAATATTTTTTCAACCACATCACAAGATAGTAGCTTGCATTGCCATTTTTAAGAGTTTCATAGAATTTAACTCACTTGATAATGTGCTTCAAACCTACTTTTTTTTACCAAATTAATTTTTGAACATTATCTCCCAGCAGTTGGTGTGATCAAACAGAAGCTACTGCTTGCAAACCAGATGAGAAGTATGATCTAATTTAATAATTTAGCCATCTGTCACAAATTATATTAAAGGGGGAAATCAATTTTTAAACTTTAATTGTCAGTGAATTTTATATTCATGGACAACATTTAGACCCAATTTTGACCCAATTGGGACTGATATAAACATATTAAAAGTGTCTTGTTCTGTTACTGCTAACAGTAATGACATTTTAAAATCATCCCCTAAAAACATAAGTGATAGAAGATTTCAATTTGTCTTTGAAAATTCACTTTGTGAAAGAATGCTGATTCACAGAATAATTCATTTTCTGTTGAAAGTGAAAACTTAAGTGTTATGCTTTTTTATATGAGAGACACAAATAGCAACTTTTGGATTTTCTTCTTTTTTCTACACCTACTTATTCTTTAATATAATGTTTTTATTGTGATAAAAACAGTTTATACAATAAAATACCATTTGAAGCAATTCCTGTATTTCGTCTGTAACATTGCTGAGCTATAATTGTCAAATATTAAAATAATATAATGAAAATAAATACCAGTTTCCAAAATCAAGCAAAGTTATGGGCTGTTTTTGTCAGGATAAAATAACTGGATGAGACTGATACATTCAAGGTAAAATTAGCCATGTCCATTTTTTTTAATGTACATTAAAAATAAGGTTGATAACACACTTTTTCTGGAAATCAGGACTATAACTGTACTATCAACAATCATAGTGCAATACTTATAAGTGGATTTAAATAGTAACTCTTTAGATCTGTTTCACATGTTCTCTCAAGGAGAGGGCACAATTTCTTACACAGTCAATTTGAGTATCTCTGATTTCATTTGAAATTCATCTGTACCTTCTACCTCTCCTCCCACCCCTTCCACCCTGCTGTTTATTTCCTCTGTGCACAGTTCACACTCAAGTCTATTATTTTATAATGTAATTCTTACTAAGGTCTGCAGAGGGCAGTGTGTGTCTCTCAAAATACTGGAGTGTCCAGTCTTCTCACATCTCTAATCTGTTAAGGGCTGTAATTTTTCAAACCTCACTTACAGCTCATCTTTCCTCACATCAGCTGTCCAACACAATATCCTATATTCTATAGGGATTGTTGGTGGGGGGAGTGAATGTCTAGCGCTCTCTCCACCCTCAATACCATGACTGAGTTGAGACCCTTGAGCAAGGCACTGAACCCCCAACTGCTCCCGGGTGCCGCAGCATTGGTTGCCCACTGCTCCGGGTGTGTGTTCACAGTGTGTTTGTGTGTGTGTTCACGGTGTGTTTGTGCGTGTGTGGTCACTTCTCACTGCTGTGTGTGTGCACTTGGATGGGTTAAATGCAGAGCACAAATTCTGAGTATGGAATGTATCACCATACTTGGCCACACGTCACGTCCTTTCCTTTCCTGATGGTAAAACAATGAAAATGATTCATTTTATTTTGTTAGTTTACTTGCACATGATCTACTGTTTTTTTTTTTTACTTCAATGTATAATATTGAAGCAAATGTAATATAAAATAACTGAAATTTTCTACCATACACTCTTAAAAAAAAAGGTGCCAG